>JASANA010000322.1:0-22500 GCA_030248095.1 Ptycholaimellus sp. GST1_10
AGAGGTTATCCATCAACAAAGGTGATATAGGCTGTCGCCAATACATCCACAGCCTTAAAAAGTAGCAGGTTGCCCCGTTTCATTAAGCCCTATTGTTAACTAATATTTCTATTTTTATAATTGACTAAATGATGTCAATCCATCCTTGTTTCATCCTTTATAGAAAATTGATTTCTGAGGTGTTCATTATATAATAATTATACTATTAATAAAATAAATTTCACTTTTCAAAAAATTTTCGAATTTTGAGGCCACAATTTTCGAGGTTTTTTGACCATAAATCTGGAACAAATTAAAATGGCGCCAAGCGCACAAAAACGTCCCGAGCCACCACCTAGACGGACCTCCATGCAAAATTTCAGCCAATTTCATTGAAAAACCGAGGAGTACGGGCTCGGGACCCGCGATGTATATATATTGGGACAGACGGACGAAAAATGGGGTAACTGTTAAAGCGGGCCTTGGCCGCCCGCTGCTCCGGGCAGGGTGCCACACTTCCTCCGGCCTCCGGGCATGGTCGCTACGGCCCCTACGCTTCGCCTAGCATGCTTCGCATGCTAGGGCTGCGCTGCCCGGGGCCTTCGCGCCCATGCCCTCCCCCTTCCGGAGCTCTGACTGCCCTGCCCTTCCCCCCAGGCGGCCTGCGGCCGCGCAAACATCAATACATTTAGCCAACTGATGGTCTAACCAGATTTTCAATGTTTTGAGATCAAATACATTAATTAAAGCATTACATTGGAAATCACAGCAGTCTACCGAGAATCAAGGTGATGACATTGAAAACAAGCTGAGTTAAAGCATCCGCTCTACCCAAAGTTGGCACTCATCATACATGCACCTACAGAGATGATCATGGGCTTCCAGAATGGCGAGGCCATCGAATTGTACAGCTGTGAAGTCCGTTTTGAAAATGAACATCATTGTGAACAGCTATAGTTCAGAATGTGGCCTGGCATCATTTCAGTTGCTTTGATACCTACTCAAGTGTCTAATATTTCTTTTAAATACAAATTACTAAGGGTCAGAAACAAGTTAATTTCGCATCCACTACTGTAACTGAACTTATATTGGAGTTATGCCTCAGACATTACGAGTCTGTTCCACTCGCTGGCTCAGCTCTGCTATCTTGAAGTTCAAATTCGCGCATTATGTGTAGGCCATCAAATTCAAGTTCAACTCGCCGTCCTTCACTCCTCCGCCACCATGCTCCAGGTTGCCGCCCGCGTCCGAGCTGCCCTCCACACCCACCAATGCCTCCTACTCACCCAAGACCGCCTCCTTCACCTCTTTTTCACCTCCTTTAACCATTTATTCAACTTCATTTTTGTTTTTCATTGCTTTGTGGAGAGAAATTGCTTCTATCGTCATATATATCATATCGATTTCATCGGGCAGGCCAAATGTGAGCCTCTTTTCTCCAAAATTTGCAATTGGCTCGAGTAAAAAGACAAGGAAATACAATTTATACAAGTGGAATCTGCTGCTTGGACAGATGATTTTTGTTTTTGGCGCGCAGTACAGTGTCTCTTTCCATGCACACAAAAAAACAAATAGAAGATGACGCGGCCGATTCCACTTGTATAAAATGTATTTTCCTTGTACTTCATAAAGGAGACCGATTGAAATTTGGAGAAGAGGGGTCTCTCACATTTGGCCTGCGAATGGTACCAGATATAACAGTAAGATGTTACAAATACAAATGTTCAAATTTTGAGTTCTATGTTTTGATTAAATTTTTATTCGATACATAAAAAAGTAAATAACGGAGTTTTGTAAAAAAATATAGCAAAAAAAAAATTCGAAAATGAAAAATACAATGCAAACTAATTGGCAAACGAAAATATTTTTGAGAAATTTTCAACTTTTTTACTTGGGGCAATCGATTTTTGGGAAAAAGAGCTTTACTTTTGGCCTGGCGATGGTACCAGTTGTTTTTTGAGAACTTTACATTAACAAAAATAAAAATAAATGCCTGAGATGAGATGGATTCGAACCTCCCAGTTTCGTCCATATGACCAACCGCTTACACCACTAGCCACTGGTTAAATTGGCTTTTTCGGTTAACTGGAGGTTGATGAATCAATGACATGAGGTTGCCAGGGGTAGGGGAAGGGGGGTGGGGGGGAAGAAATGAATACCTACTATCGTCCATTGAATAGATGCGGAGGAGGAGAAGAAGAAGAAGAAGAAGGAGAAGGAGTTCGGACAAATGGTTTTCAGCGATTTTCTCTAGAATTCTGCCGTTTTCTGACAATTCCGTCGCGAGTTCTGGACAATTTGCAGATGCTCTTTCCAATGCAACAGGAATTAGAACGATTGGAGCTTCCTGTCATGAGCTAGAGCCTTATCAAAATTAAGATCTAGCAATAACCCCACAAACGTACACCTGGGATCGAAAAGAGGGGTCTGGGCGCTGACACTCCGCTAAAGCTCCGTTCGCGCCAGCCCAACACTGTATAACGAGTCCAAATCTATGCTTACTTTTGAAAATGGGTGACAAACCACAGACTTGCCCTTTGGACTGACGAAATTCCTTGCATTCATATTGTACGCTGGAATGTGGTGTGCTCCCCGGTCACCTATCGCTCTGCGGCATATACTTGTTGTTATCACATGTTGGTGTCGATATGCTGAGCACAGCATTGGAAGAAAAACTGCTGAGGCAGTGCGACATGCAATGATGGCCAATGGGAAAAGTGGGTACCAACTTGCAATTCTAAGATAACGGTAATTCTGAAAAAGTGAATCTTAAACATATACGAATCTTTAGCAAGTACCGGTAATTATTTTATGCGTTGAAAAAGGCATCATTTTATGCATTAAAAACGCATCTTTTTTTCTAGTTTAGCTGCCGTATTTCTGTTCCCGTATTGCCATTACCGCATAAATTTTGCCGCATAAAGATTTAATTTTTTAATTTTTATTTGATTTCAATGTGATTTTTCTCATTTCTTCAACTTTTGAAGCCTCTCAAATGCAACTGGCAATGAAGCTTCAACATAGGGAGGGGGGTGGTGCTCCCTATGCTTCAACATAGGGAGGGGGGTGGTGCTCCCTATGCTTCAAGGATCATGGGGAGGGGGGTGGTGCTCCCTATGCTTCAACATAGGGGAGGGGGGTGAGTGCTCCCTATGCTTCAACATCGGGGAGGGGGGTGAGTGCTCCCTGTGCTACGACATGGGGAGGGGGGTGGTGCTCTCTATGCTTCAACATGGGGAGGGGGTGGCGCTCCCTCTGCTTCAACATAGGGAGGGAGAAGTCCCTATGCTTTGACATAAGGGAAGAAATGGCCTAAAATCACAAAAGGGCCCCCATCCTCAGAGGTTAGCACAAACTATCACCTTTCACACGGCCCCTGAACGCTTCTGACACACTCACAGCGCTTCCAGCAAACCCTAAACGCGTTCCTGAGCCTTCGAACCGACAAGAAACATGAATTCAAGAATCTTCCAATATTTTTAAATCTTTTTATATTTTTATCTTTTTTCCAATAAATAAACTTTAAATTCAAATATAACTTATTTAAAAAAAAACGAATCTAAAACATATCTTTAATACGGTTATACGGTTATACGATTAGACGTTAGCCATCATAAGCAACATGTGGAACTCTGTTATCCTCGCTTTTGCTTTTCATTTGCATTTTTCATTTTTGATGACAATGTTTAGCTGCTGTTCTAAGAAAGGCACCCATGCTTCCTTATTTGGCCCTGTTCCAGGATTCAGTGAGCTAAGTTAGAATTTACATCAATCGGCTTGGCTATATTTAGATTTCAATGGCTTAAATCAGCTGCTGGCAGTGTTGCACTGTTATCATAATTGTGTTCTGTAGTTAAAGCTAGAAACATATAAGTTTGGTATAAAATGAAATTAGGCTTGAAAAAGGTGCGCCGTGCTTCAGAGCATGTAGCTCAGTTCCACTTTAATTTGCGGCAAAACTGCTGTTATTTTCGTTTGAAGCAGTTCGTTCGCCATATTTAGAGCAAAAAACCGCATCGCAAAAGCTTATTTTCAGGTCAAACGACGCGTCAACGTAAACTCACTTCTAAGAATTAGAAATACTTCTTTGCGTCGGCATATTTAAATTATTAAACCACCGCTAACCCTCTAGTTCTCTATGGTGTATGCTAAACGCTAATGCTAAGACTAACAAAAATAAACCTAAAATAAACCTTAAATAAAATAATTTAATACAATAATATACATACTGGGGCCAAAATTATAGTGATTTATATCCAGGGAAAACGACCCAAATTCAATTTCGGTTTTTGAAACATCAGGCTCATGGATTTGTGTTAAATTGCAAACAAAATTTCCAATTTTTCTGGCCATATTGGCGCAAGAATTTTTGAATTTTATGGCCAAATTCGTGTTTAGCATCAAAATTTACCAGCTGGGGCCCAAAATTAGAGCCAATTTCCTTAAATAACCCTTACCTCACTTTTTGGGTATTGAAACATTAGGTTTCTAGGTTATAACTCGAGAACAGATTTTTTTTCTGCCAAGCTCCTAAAGCAAGGCCGCAAGCGGCCAACCACGGACGTACATACCAAAAATCAGCAAATTTCATTAAAAAACCGGCGACCTATGCATGTTCAAATTTTTTGAAACATCAAGATTTTGGTTTTTTGACTATAAATCAAGAACTAATAAATATTTCAAAAATTCCTTTGCCAGCTTCAAAATGTTACTTCGAACGTATCTGTCCAAAAATCAGCTAATTCCATTGAAATATCAGTGATATTTAGGATTTTTCGTATTTTGAAACATCAAAAAATTGAGTTTTGGGCAAATGTCAAAAAATTACGCCAAGCACCAAAAATGGTCCCGAGGCACCGCCTAGGCGGTCCTTCATGCAAACAAGTATATGGCGCAGAGCGCAATAGGTGACCGCGGAGCTCTCAACATACCCCATTTTTCAACCTTTCTACCTAAAAAAGTTATGTTTCAAATGCTCCGGGACTTGTCAAACCTCTCCAGATCTTCCTCAAATTTTATTTCCTTTAGGGAAGTTTTTTGTCAATATCCGTTGAGAATTGAGCCTTTTCCAGCATACCCAAATTTTCGACCTTTGTCCAAAAAGTAATGTTTCAAATGCTCGGAAACTAGTTCCACCCTCCCATATATTACTAAAATCTCATTACATTTCAGGAAAAAAAAAGTTTGTCCAATATCGGGTTAGAAATTGAGCCTTTCGCCTTACCCAAAATTTTCAAACTTTCTACCCAAAAAAGTAATGTTTCAAATGTCTCGGAAACCGGTTTCACCCCTCCAGATCTTCCTAAAATTTTATTACCTTTTAGGGGAAAAAAAGAGTTTGTCCCCAATCCGTTGAGAATTGAGCCTTTTACAGCATACCCAAATTTTCAACCTTTCTACCCAAAAAAGTAATGTTTCAAATGCTCGGAAACCGGTTCCACCCCTCCAGATCTTCCTAAAATCTCATACCCTTTCAGGAAAAAAAAAGTTTGTCCCAATCCGTTGAGAATTCGCCCGTGGACAGCATTTCCAGATACCCATACACATATATATACACATGAGGACAAAAGTTTAGTAACCTCTATGACCGCGGAGCGGCCCTTCGGGCCGCTCCGCGGTCAAAAATCAGCCAATTTCGTTGAAAAACCGCGGAGTACGGGCATGCCACACACACATATATATATATATATATATATACTAGTCATATTGGTCAGTGGCCGCGCTTCGCGCAGCCACCTTCCGATCAATTACATTTCTTATGTGACATAGAATTTAAATCCCATGATTAAATTCCATACACTGAAAAAATACATTGAACCACTTGTTAGACCTTTTCATAAGAAAATAACAAGCATGAAAACATGTGAAGAAACCAGTCTAACAAATACAATACAGACATAAGAGAGTCAACTCAAATTAATTTGCATTGATGCCAGTCAATCCATGGAGTTGCTTCCCATTCCACTGTTATGACACAGTTACGCCACATTAGTGTTGCATCAGCTTCGTTCAAAAATATTTTTGAACTGCCGCCCAGGACTTGGCCTGGGGCAGTACTAAGGATTACTAAGCCTGTGAGTCTATATATCTATATATGTCAACAAGGCTAGGAGTATTTGGTCTGCATGCGGCTAAAACTGACAAAAAGGCTAACCCAAACTCCTCCTACACTCCGCATAGCCTCCCAGCCCTCCCTGATCACTTCCAGCTCAGAGAAAGCAGAAGCGTTTGCTACCTCCTTCCAGTCTGTCTTCGCTGAAAATGATGGGAACTGCCCACCACCCTTCCCCTGCCTACACCCCCCACTCACCCCAAGCCAGCCGCCCAACCACTGCCCGCCCCCACCCCCCGCCCCCCTTGGCCAAATCCCTCTCTCCACTAACAGCATCCACAAGGCATGCTGCTCTTTCAGCCCAAAACTCTCTCGAGGACCAGATGGACTCTCTCCTCACTTTGTACGCAACTGTGCCTCAGGCCTAGCAAAACCAATCCTGCTATTACTCGAAATCTGTGCAAGCTGCGGCTGCTTCCCACAGCAGTGGAGTGCAGCACAGTCTGCTTCCCTATCTACAAGCGGAAGGGGGACACAAGCCTCAGTCTCCTCCTGCACCAATAACCCTCCTACCAGCACTATCAAAATTCTTGACCGCACACTGGCCCATCACCTAAGAAACGGACTGGAGCATGCACTAATCTTCCCAGGTAACATGCACGGTTTCAGGCCAGGCTTCTCCACCACTTCCAACCTTCTCTCCTTCCTGGCATATCTGCGGGAGGAGCTGGCTGCTGGCCCAGGAGTGGACGTGGTCTATACGGACATTAGCAAGGCGTTTGACCGCGTCTCTCACAACAAACTCTTCCATATATGCTCCTGCCTAGGTTTCAGCCCAGAACTGCTTGCCTGGCTTCGGAGTCTCATCACTGGCAGAGAGTTCAGAGTCCGCATCGACAGTTCCCTCTCTTCAGCTCGCAAGGTAGGCTCTTCAATCATCCAAGGAGGATCCTCCAGTCCAGTCTTGTTCAATGTTTACATGCTCCCTCTCGCATGGCAACTGAACCAAATCTCAGGCCTCGCCTGCTGGTTTTATGCGGACGACGTGCGGCTGGCCTCCCCCTGCAAGACCCAACTTCAAACTGGCCTCAATACTCTCAGTGCATGGTCGAAGGAAGCTTTGGCAGCTTCCCATGCATCTGCAGAGAAGTAGGTTGTGTTTAGGGTGGGGTGAGGGCGAGGCTGGTGCATACAGCCTGAACGGCTCTAGCCCTCAAGACTTCCAGTCCAGGACTTCCCATCCGCGATCTTGGCATCCAGATCTCTCCCAGCCTCTCCGTCGGTCCCCAGATCTCTGCCAGTTCTGCCGCAGCATCCCACGCAGCCTTTCTGGTCTGAAAGTCCTTTACCGCACCCTCCCTTTACACACTCTCTATGGCCTACACCACCTACATCCGACCACACCTAGAATACGCTGTCCAAACCTGGTCTCCTACTAAAAACCTGACATCAAGCGTCTGGAAAAGACTCAAAAACAATTTACCCGCTACATCTTCAGGCGTACTAACACCCCATCTCCTCCTTCTGGCTATCCAGGGCGCTTAGATCTACTCGGCTGGGACTCCTTAGAGCGCAGGTGCATTCTAGCTGACCTCAGTCTCTCCATAGGTGCTACTCTGCAGGTTCTGAGCGCGCGTTGAACAGAGGCACACTCCCCCCACTCCTCCTTCCTCAACCAGCTCTCATTCCTCTGACGCCCGGCAGGGCCCGCTCCCTCTCCTCACCCCACGCCAGGCAGCAGATGTTCCACATGGTTGCCGGGTTTCTTCCTAAATAACACTCTCCCCTCAGAGGCCGCCACCATCCTAGATCCAGGCCTCGGGATGGCAGTGGGCGGGGTGATGCTTGGCCTGAGCGGGCGAGACGGCTCTGGAATGGCACTGCCAGAGGTGTGCTGCGCGGGGAAGCGGTAGCGGTCCGGGAGCACCACACCCCTGCCACCTCACCATTCCCTGAATCCTCCTTAGCATCCCTGAGTTTCCCTGAGAACTCCATCTTACAGCCCGCAGCAGCCCACCCCACAGAATTTTTTATATGAAAATATTTTCTTCTACTTACATCCCACAAAAGTTTTATAAGTTTAAAACCAAAATTCTGAGCTCTTCTTGCACTGTGGCACCTGCAGCATCCTTTGAGTTTTGAGTGACACATTTTTTAGTCTTCTTGCCTGAAATATCTTCTTTAGAAGCCTGGTCACGCCCACAGAGAGAAAATTTTTTGAAGGCCCTTGAAAGTCATGACTTTTTGAAAAGTTCTTGGTTTGGTGCACCTGAGACATGTAATTTCTTGGACTGGGAGGATGTCAAAGCCAAAATGCCCTTAAAATATGCATGTTGCAGTTGTGACAGTACCAGACAGTGAGATAAATCTTGTTGCAGGGGTGACAAAAAGCCAAAAAACTTTTAAAAATTGTTGCAGGGGTGACAGAGCCTAATCACTTTAAAAAAATCTTGTTGCAAGGTGACAGAGCCAAAAAAAATTAGAAAAATCTGGGGGCGTAAAAATTGTGGGGGGGGGAATTGTCGGGGGGAATTATCCCGGGGGAATTAT
The DNA here is from genome assembly GCA_030248095.1 of Ptycholaimellus sp. GST1_10. Lineage (NCBI taxonomy): Eukaryota > Metazoa > Nematoda > Chromadorea > Chromadorida > Chromadoridae > Ptycholaimellus > Ptycholaimellus sp. GST1_10. Next base: position 8,582 of record JASANA010000322.1, read on the forward strand.
CCGGGTGGGAATTCTCAGGGGGGAACTGTCGGGGGGGAATTGTCGGGAGGAATTGTTAGGGGGGGATCGTCGGGGGGGAATTGTCGCAGGGGGGAATTGTCATGCTACCGAACCGCTCCCGGTTCCTCCGCAGCACACCTTGGGCAAACCATTCCGTAGAGCCACTCCCCGCCCGCTCAGGCCAAGCATCACCCCGCCCGCTGCCATCCCGAGTGCCTGGATCTGAGGTGGTGGCGGCCTCTGAGGGGAGAGTGAATTTCCAGAAGAAAACGGGGCAGCGATGTAGAAACATCTGCTGTCTGGCCTGGGGAGAGGAAGAGGGAGCGGGGCCCAGGGGAGGGGCATAAGAAGGAGGGCTGGTTGGGGGAGGGAGGGGGGGAAGTGTGCCTCTGCTCAGCGCGCGCAGAACTGCAGTATAGCACCTGTGGAGCAGGGAGAGATCAGAGATTTTGCGCCGCGTCTCTAGGGAGTCCCAGCCGAGGAGCTCCAGGCGTCCAGGGTAGCCAGAAATAGGCGATGGAGTGTTAGTGTGCCTGAAAATGAATTGTGCAAACGATCTCTGAATTTTCTCTACACGTTTAATGTCTGCTCTTTTAGTGGGGCACCAGGTTTGGACAGCGTACTCTAGATGGGGTCTTATGTAGGTGGTGTAGGCTGTAGAGAGAGTGGACATGGAAGGGGCAGTGAAGGTCTTTTTGACCAGGAAGACTGCCTGAGTGGCTGCGGCTGCGCAGGCAGAGATTTGTGGAGCCAGGGAGAGGCTGGGGCTCACCTGGATGCCCAGATCGCGGATAGGCAGGCCAGGGCTGGAGACTTTGAGCACAGAGCCATTCAGGGTGTATGCATCCAGCCTCATCCTCGCCTACTCTAAAGACCACACATTTCTCTGCTGATAATGGGAGCTGCCATGCCTTAGACCCTGCACTCAGTGAGTCTAAGCCTGCCTGGAGTTGGCTCTTGTTGGAGGAGGCGATGCGGACATCGTCAGCGTAGAACCAGCAGGAAAGTCCTGGCAACTGATTTAGAATCCATGCGAGAGGTAGCATGTAAACGTTGAACAGGACTGGACTGGAGGCTCCGCCCTGGATGATGGAGGAGCCAACGTTGCGGGCGGAGGAGAGGGTGTTGTCTAGGCGGACTCTGAACTCCCTGCCGGTGATGAATTTGCGCAGCCAGGAGAGGAGGGCGGGGCTGAAGCCTAGACATGAGCAGATGTGGAATAGTTTGCTGTGGGAGACGCGGTCAAACGCTTTGCTTATGTCCATGTAGACCACGTCCACGCCTTGCCCTGTTGCCAGCTCCTCTCGAAGGAAGGCGAGGTAGGAGAGGAGGTTGGAAGTGGTGGAGAAGCCAGTCCTGAAACCATGCATATTTCCCGGGAAGATTAGTGCATGCTCCAGTCCCTTTCTTAGGTGATGGGCCAGTGTGCGGTCCAGAATTTTGGATAGTGCTGGTAGGAGGGTGATTGGGCGGTAGGAGGAGACTGAGCTTTTGTCCCCCTTCCGCTTGTAGATAGGGACAACTGTGCTCTCACTCCACTGCTGTGGGAAGCAGCCGCAGCTTGCACAGATTTCGAGTAATAGCAGGATTGGTTTTGCTAGGCCTGAGGCACAGTTGCGTACAAAGTGAGGAGAGAGTCCATCTGGTCCTCACAGAGTTTTGGGCTGAAAGAGCAGCATGCCTTGTGGATGCTGTTAGTGGAGAGAGGCATTTGGCCAAGGGGGGCGAGGGGTGGGGGCGGGCAGTGGTTGGGCGGCTGGCTTGGGGTGAGTGGGGGGTGTAGGCAGGGGAAGGGTGGTGGGCAGTTCCCATCATTTCCAGCGAAGACAGACTGGAAGGGAGGTAGCAAACGCTTCTGCTTTCTCTGAGCTGGAAGTGATTAGGGAGGGCTGGGAGGCTATGCGGAGTGTAGGAGGAGTTGGGTTAGCCTTTTTGTCAGTTTTAGCCGCATGCAGACGAAATACTCCTAGCCTTGTTGACATATATAGATATATAGACTCACAGGCTTAGTAATCCTTAGTACTGCCCCCAGGCCAAGTCCTGGGCGGCAGTTCAAAAATATTTTGAACGAAGCTGATGCAACACTAATGTGGCGTAACTGTGTCATAACAGTGGAATGGGAAAGCAACTGCATCGATTGACTTGCATCAATGCAAATTAATTTGAGTTGACTCTCTTATGTCTGTATTGTATTTGTTAGACTGGTTTCTTCACATGTTTTCATGCTTGTTATTCTTATGAAAAGGTCTAACGAGTGGTTCAATGTATTTTTTCAGTGTATGGAATTTAATCATGGATTTAAATTTTATCTCACATAAGAAATGCAATTGATCGGAAGGTGGCCGCGCGAAGTGCGGCCACTGACCAATATGACTAGTATATATATATATATATATATGTGTGTGTGGCATGCCCGTACTCCGCGGTTTTTCAACGAAATTGGCTGATTTTTGACCGCGGAGCGGCCGAAGGGCCGCTCCGCGGTCTATAGAGGTTACTAAACTTTTGTCCTCATGTGTATATATATGTGTATGGGTATCTGGAAATGCTGTCCACGGGCGAATTCTCAACGGATTGGGACAAACTTTTTTTTTCCTGAAAGGTAATGAGATTTTAGGAAGATCTGGAGGGGTGGAACCGGTTTCCGAGCATTTGAAACATTACTTTTTTGGGTAGAAAGGTTGAAAATTTGGGTATGCTGTAAAAGGCTCAATTCTCAACGGATTGGGACAAACTTTTTTTTCCCTGAAAGGTAATAAAATTTTAGGAAGATCTGGAGGGGTGAAACCGGTTTCCGAGCATTTGAAACATTACTTTTTTGGGTAGAAAGTTTGAAAATTTGGGTATGCTGCAAAGGCTCAATTCTCAACGGATTTGGACAAACTTTTTTTTTTCCTGAAATGTAATGAGATTTTAGTAAGATATGGAGGGGTGGAACTAGTTTCCGAGCATTTGAAACATTACTTTTTTGGGTATAAAGGTCGAAAATTTGGGTATGCTGTAAAAGGCTCAATTCTCAACGGATATTGACAAACTTTTTTTTTCCTGAAAGGAAATAAAATTTGAGGAAGATCTGGAGAGGTTTGACAAGTCCCGGAGCATTTGAAACATAACTTTTTTAGGTAGAAAGGTTGAAAAATGGGGTATGTTGAGAGCTCCGCGGTCACCTATTGCGCTCTGCGCCATATACTTGTTTGCATGAAGGTCCGCCTAGGCGGTGCCTCGGGACCATTTTTGGTGCTTGGCGTAATTTTTTGATATTTGCCCAAAACTCAATTTTTTGATGTTTCAAAATACGAAAAATCCTAAATCACTGATATTTCAATGGAATTAGCTGATTTTTGGCAGATACGTTCGTCTAAGTAACATTTTGAAGCTGGCAAAAGGAATTTTTGAAATATTTATTAGTTCTTGATTTATAGTCAAAAAACCAAAATCTTGATGTTTCAAAAATTTGAACATGCATAGGTCGCCGGTTTTTTAATGAAATTTGCTGATTTTTGGTATGTACGTCCGTGGTTGGCCGCTTGCGGCCTTGCTTTAGGAGCTTGGCAGAAAAAAATTGTTCTCGAGTTATAACCTAGAAACCTAATGTTTCAATACCCAAAAAGTGAGGTAAGGGTTATTTAAGGAAATTGGCTCTAATTTTGGGCCCCAGCTGGTAAATTTTGATGCTAAACACGAATTTGGCCATAAAATTGAAAAATTCTTGCGCCAATATGGCCAGAAAATTGGAAATTTTGTTTGCAATTTAACACAAATCCATGAGCCTGATGTTTCAAAAACCGAAATTGAATTTGGGTCGTTTTCCCTGATAAATCACTATAATTTTGGCCCCAGTATGTATATTATTGTATTAAATTATTTTATTTAAGGTTTATTTTAGGTTTATTTTTGTTAGTCTTAGCATTAGCGTTTAGCATACACCATAGAGAACTAGAGGGTTAGCGGTGGTTTAATAATTTAAATATGCCGACGCAAGAAGTATTTCTAATTTCAGAAGTGAGTTTACGTTGACGCGTCGTTTGACCTGAAAATAAGCTTTTGCGATGCGGTTTTTTGCTCTAAATATGCGAACGAACTGCTTCAAACGAAAATAACAGCAGTTTTGCCGCAAATTAAAGTGGAACTGAGCTACATGCTCTGAAGCACGGCGCACCTTTTTCAAGCCTAATTTCATTTTATACCAAACTTATATGTTTCAAGCTTTAACTACAGAACACAATTATGATAACAGTATAACACTGCCAGCAGCTGATTTAAGCCATTGAAATCTAAATATAGCCAAGCCGATTGATGTAAATTCTAACTTAGCTCACTGAATCCTGGAACAGGGCCAAATAAGGAAGCATGGGTGCCTTTCTTAGAACAGCAGCTAAACATTGTCATCAAAAATGAAAAATGCAAATGGAAAGCAAAAGCGAGGATAACAGAGTTCACATGTCGCCAACGATGGCTAACGTCTAATCGTATAACCGTATAACCGTATTAAAGATATGTTTTAGATTCGATTTTTTTTTAAATACGTTATCTTAGAATTTCAAGTTGATTTCTTGGAAAAAAGATAAAAAGATAAAAAGATTGAAAAAGATTGGAAGATTCTTGAATTCATGTTTCTTGTTGGTTTGAAGGCTCAGGAACGTGTTTAGGGTTTGCTGGAAGCGCTGTGAGTGTGTCAGAAGCGTTCAGGGGCCGTGTGAAAGTGATAGTTTCTGCTCAACCTTGAGGATGGAGGCCCTTTTGTGATTTTAGGCCATTTCTTCCCCTATGTCAAAGCATAGGGACTTCTCCCTCCCTATGTTGAAGCAGAGGGAGCGCCACCCCCCTCCCTATGTTGAAGCATAGAGAGCACCACCCCCCTCCCTATGTTGAAGCATAGGGAGCACCACCCCCCTCCCTATGTTGAAGCATAGGGAGCACCACCCCCCTCCCTATGTTGAAGCATAGGGAGCACCACCCCCCTCCCTATGTTGAAGCATAGGGAGCACCACCTCCCTCCCTATGTTGAAGCATAGGGAGCACCACCCCCTCCCTATGTTGAAGCTTCATTGCCAGTAGCATTTGAGAGGCTTCAAAAGTTGAAGAAATGAGAAAAATCACATTGAAATCAAATAAAAATTAAAAAATTAAATCTTTATGCGGCAAAATTTATGCGGTAATGGCAATACGGGAACAGAAATACGGCAGCTAACGACAAAAATATGCGTTTTCAACGCATAAAATATGCGTTTTCAACGCATAAAATAATTACCGGTACTTGCTAAAGATTCGTATATGTTTAAGATTCACTTTTTCAGAATTACCGTTATCTTAGAATTGCAAGTTGGGACCCACTTTTCCCATTGGCCATCATTGCATGTCGCACTGCCTCAGCAGTTTTTCTTCAATGCTGTGCTCAGCATATCACACCAACATGTGATAACAACAAGTATATGCCGCAGAGCGCAATAGGTGACCGCGGAGCACACCACATTCCAGCGTACAATATGAATGCAAGGAATTTCGTCACTCCAAAGGGCAAGTCTGTGGTTTCTCACCCATTTTCAAAAGTAAGCATAGATTTGGACTCGTTATATATTGGGCTGGCGCGAACGGAGCTTTAGCGGAGTGTCAGCGCCCAGACCCCTCTTTTCGACCCAGGTGTACGTTTGTGGGGTTATTGCTAGATCTTAATTTTGATAAGGCTCTAGCTCATGACAGGAAGCTTCAATCGTTCTAATTCCTGTTGCATTGGAAAGAGCATCTGCAAATTGTCCAAAACTCGCGAGGAATCGTCAGAAAACGGCAGAATTCTAGAGAAAATCGCTGAAAACCATTTGTCCGAACTCCTTCTCCTTCTTCTTCTTCTTCTTCTCCTCCTCCGCATCTATTCAATGGACGATAGTAGGTATTCATTTCTTCCCCCCACCCCCCTTCCCCGAATCCCTGGACCTCATGTCTTTATTTATTTATTCAAAGCTCTTCAGTTAACCTAAAGAGCCAATTGAACCAGTGGTGTAGTGGTGTAAGTGATTGGTCATATGGACGAAACTGGTAGGTTCGAATCCATCTCATCTCAGGCATTTATTTTTATTTTTGTTAATGTAAAGTTGAAAAAACAACTGGTACCATCGCCAGGCCAAAAGTAAAGCTCTTTTTCCCAAAAATCGATTGCCCCAAGTAAAAGTCAAAAATTTCTCAAAAATATTTTCGTTTGCCAATTAGTTTGCATTGTATTTTTCATTTTCGAATTTTTTTTTGCTATATTTTTTTACAAAAGTTTTTTATTTACTTTTTTATGTATCGAATAAAATTTTAATTAAATATATAACCAACAATTTAACATTTGTATTTGTACATTTTATGCTATATCTGGTACCATCGGCAGGCCAAATGTGAGACTCTTTTCTCCAAAATTTCCAATTGGCTCGAGTAAAAAGACAAGGAAATACATTTTATACAAGTGGAATCTGCTGCGTCATCTGCATTTTGTTTTTGGGCGCGCATGGAAAGAGACACTGTACTGCGCGCCAAAAACAAAATGCATCTGTCCAAGCAGCAGATTCCACTTGTATAAAATGTATTTCCTTGTCTTTTTACTCGAGCCAATTGCAAATTTTGGAGAAAAGAGGCTCACATTTGGCCTGCCGATGGTACCAGATATGATATATATGACGATAGAAGCAATTTCTCTCCACAAAGCAATGAAAAACAAAAATGAAGTTGAATAAATGGTTAAAGGAGGTGAAAAAGAGGTGAAGGAGGCGGTCTTGGGTGAGTAGGAGGCATTGGTGGGTGTGGAGGGCAGCTCGGACGCGGGCGGCAACCTGGAGCATGGTGGCGGAGGAGTGAAGGACGGCGAGTTGAACTTGAATTTGATGGCCTACACATAATGCGCCAATTTGAATTTAACTTCAAGATAGTAGAGCTGAGCCAGCGAGTGGAATAGACTTTTGATATTAGAGGCATAACTCCAATAGAAGTTTAGTTACAGTGGTAGATGCGAAATTAACTGGTTTCTGACCCTTAGTATGTTGTATTTAAAAGAAATATTAGGCACTTGGGTAGGTATCAAAGCAACTGAAATGATGCCAGGCCACATTCTGAACTATAGCTGTTCACAATGATGTTCATTTTCAAAACGGACTTCACAGCTGTACAATTCTATTTCTTTGCATTTTTTAAGCCCATGATCATCTCTGTAGGTGCATGGATGATGAGTGCCAACTTTGGTAGAGTGGATGCTCAACTCAGCTTGTTTTCAATGTCATCACCTTGATTTCGGTAGACTGCTGTGATTTCCAATGTAATGCTTTAATTAATGTATTTGATTTGAAACATTGAAAATCTGGTTAGATCATCAGTTGGCTAAATGTATTGATTTTTGCGCGGCCGAAGGCCACCTGCCGCGAAGGGTAGGGTAGTCAGAGCTCCGGAGTCCATAGGGCATGGGCGCGAATGCTTCGAAGCGTAGCCTAGCATGCGAAGCATGCTACGCAAAGCGTAGGGGCCGTAGCGTCCATGCCCGGAGGCCAGAGGAGCTGTGGCACCCTGCCCGTAGCAGCGGGCGGCCAAGGCCCGCTTTAACAGTTACCTCATTTTTCGTCCGTCTGTCCGCATATATATATATTTGTGGTTCCGGAGCCCGTACTCCTCGGTTTTTCAATGAAATTGGCTGAAATTTTGCATGGAGGTCCGTCTAGGTGGTGGCTCGGGACGTTTTTGTGCGCTTGGCGCCATTTTAATTTGTTCCAGATTTATGGTCAAAAAACCTCGAAAATTGTGGCCTCAAAATTCGAAAATTTTTTGAAAAGTGAAATTTATTTTATTAATAGTATAATTATTATATACGAACACCTCAGAAATCAATTTTTTATAAAGGATGAAACAAGGATGGATTGACATCATTTAGTCAATTATAAAAATAGAAATATTAGTTAACAATAGGGCTTAATGAAACGGGGCAACCTGCTAATTTTCAAGGCCGCGCATCTATTGGCGACAGCCTATATTACCTTGTTGTTCTCGTATGATGTAAATAGTAGACTGGATACATGCAATTGGTAGGAAATCAATTGAAAAATGAAAAGCGGAAATCAGGTGGAAGGAGAGCTGGGGGTATTTGAAGCATTCAATAGACAAGACTAAAATGCTACAGCATGAGCAGCTTATGAAGTGCCAATCATCAAAAAGAACTAGACAAGGTTCAACAAAATTGTGATTAATTTTGATTGATTTATGAACTTTTTTGACAAGGTTCATTGCTATTGGTCCATCTACAAAATCCACTGATCATTCATAAGCAGGCGGCAATTTTGGCACAAAGAGAATAAAAATTAATGAAAGATAAGCAAAAAAGATTACTAATGAAATAAAATAACATGCCAAAATGCAATTAAAAGCTTTGATGTTAAATCGAATACTTTTCTGAATTTTTAATCATGAGGATGTTGTGTAATAAAAATAAAATAATAACATAATAAAACAAATTATTAAAATTTAATTGAATTTAGCTAAGGTAAAGTTAAAATTTGCTGGCATTTGCAATTGATAAATTTTTTTTAATCTGCATCTCATTTTAACTTTGACAATTTTTTTATTATTTATGAAGCTTAAAATTACCTTAAGCTTGAAGCTTAAAAAACCTATCATTTAAGCAAAACCGGAAGACAAAACAAAAACTGTAAATAATCAAGGGTGACAGGGTTTCTGCCATAAATTGCCGCCTGCTTATGAATGATCAGTGGATTTTGTAGATGGACCAATAGCAATGAACCTTGTCAAAAAAGTTCATAAATCAATCAAAATTAATCACAATTTTGTTGAACCTTGTCTAGTTCTTTTTTGATGATTGGCACTTCATAAGCTGCTCATGCTGTAGCATTTTAGTCTTGTCTAGATCTTGGTCATGTGGAAAGCTTTTACTTACCACATGAACAAGGCTTCAAACAGTCATTCTTAAATTTTACCATTTTTCGCTGTTTTTTACACATTTCTAAAATTATAAGACCAAAATCAAAATTTCACAATTTTCGTCCTCTAGATCACCTTACAAAGCTTTCAATAGCACGAACACAAAAATTCATAAGCTTATCATGCTGTAGCATCCATAAGATCACGCGAAAATTCATAAGATTATCATGCTGTAGCATTTCGTCTTGTTGTGATATCTACCACCATTCCTTCATAGTTGGGTCGATGTCACTTTTTAATACCCCATAAAGCTCACAAACCTATTGCATACAAGCTAACCTGCGCATCAGTTTAAATAAAACTGCGCAGTTTGGCTTCATTGAAACATAAGCGAAATGGGTAGAGCACAAAATCAAACCCAATCGCTGTCAAAAACGTGAATTGTTTGGGAAATTTCTCTATGGTATTCATGACAAAAATAGCACCACTGAAAAGCTGAAACAATTTGCTAAAATACGCAATTCTTCAATTTTTGAATTTCGCATTTGTTCTAAAATGAGAGCAGTTCAAAATCAGAGATGTCATGCTTTTTACCACCTTTTTCAGGTTTTTTCAAAATTTCTAAAATTCTAAGGCTAAAATCAAAATTTCACGATTTTCCCCCTCGAGATCTCCTTACAAGCTTTCGAATGGTGTATATATGTCAATGGTTTCATCCAATATCCAAGGCGCTGAACCTCGTCACACGCGACCACCCAAAAACTCGATCACCCATTCATAACTAGGGCGCTGTCGCGCCCTAGGATCGTAGCGAAGCAAGTGAGCTCCATTGCCCGATTTTGCTTGAAATTAGGTGATTATTGGGCCTACTCACCCTTGTCATGTTTCAAAATGGCTCAGTCGACAGCGCCCGCACCTCAAATTGGCTTCATTGCAAAGATAGAACAAGAAAACTTTGGTCTTTACTAACTGGAAGTGTTGTTTTCAAGTACTAACCAGGCCCGATGACGCATAACTTCGCATATCGGACGGCCACCCAGACCACTTGGCCACTCGCCCGGAACAAAAGTTTAAATGCACCCTCAATCTTTTCCTTCTAGCACCTCGGAAAATAAACTTTATAAAACGAGAATAGTTTCATTATTGCATTTCCGTGCATTTTTTTAAAAAAAAGATCATCAAATTTGGTGGTAGTGGGACCTAGATATGGCCATTGAAAGGAAGCCAAGTCGAAAATCATGGCTCTACCGAAATCCGGGCCTCCTTCAAAGCCACAACAGAAGTTGAGCCTCCATGTTAAAGATACTGGCATCATCCTCCATGGTAGGTGCTTCCTACGGCTCGCAGCAACCGTTAACAAAAGGTCACTTTCGACCCCCTGTGTTATAGCAAATTCAATTTTGCATATCAGCCTCCTTTCTAATAATGAAGAGCTTTCCCTCCATATAATAAATGATCAATACACCTCCATGCTCTATGCATACACACATGTGCGTCAGTTCAACAAATGGGCTCAATTGGCTACTCAGATTTGAGCCCCATTTTATACTATTTGTGTCCAATTTTGATGAATTTTGAAATTTCATATTATTAGATATCAGGCCATGGAAGCTTGTAACTTGTTATTTCAAATGGAGCCCGGTCACCTGGAATTGTCTATGTCCCATCTGGATTCCATTTGGCCACAAATGGCTGGCAGCTTGCAGCTATGTTTGAATAAATTTTTGTAAAAAACAAGTTTCTCGATTTTTCGCCTTAGGCTTTGTGTCTATAATCTGCATGGGAACCCGAGGATTTTCAAAGCATTGGCAAAGCAATGGTGGGGCCAGGGTGAAGTAGAGTAAAAGGAGGTGATGAAAGCTGGAGGTTGCCCTGGCCTAGGCTGAGTCAAAAGGGTGCCAGGCTTCCAAACTTCCTGACTCAGCCTCCACCAGCCCTGCTTCGCTTCTTTTCAAGAGGGTTTTTTCCCTGGACGGGGCTGGGGGCAGGGAAAGAGAGGGCAGGGGAATGTTTCGGCCCTCGGCAAAGGTCGTCTTCCCAGGCCGGCTAAGGCCCAGTTGGCAGCTGTGTCTGTCTCCTGTCCTGTGTCAGGTTCCTGAAAGGGCGGTGGGGGGTAGAGCGCGACCTTAGGGAAGAAGGAGGGAGGCTGCTGATAAGGGCAGGAGCGGGAAAGTGGACATGTGTCGGTGCCGCCTGTGCATCTCTGCAGTTTCGCTGCCCTGTGCGAGAAGTGCTGGAGTGTTTGTGGAGGAGCAGGGTAGCCTATTCTTTGAGATGGCAGGGCAGAGGGGTGCTCTCTCTGACCAGATAAGAACTAGGACTCAGCCCTGTCCTTCCTCTCCGCTTTCTGCTTATCTGCTTGGATTTGCGTTCCGAGTTGCGGTGGCCCATAGCCTGGTTAAAGCTCAGCAATGTAAGAGATTTAGAGCCTTTTTGATGCGGTTACTCATGAGGTAAGTAAGTGATACTTCTAGCAAGGTTAATCTACTTTTGAAGAGAATTAAATGTGGATGATCTGGAATGATCCTGCCCTACATTAATTGTCTATGCAGAGAAGATGAACATAGCTTAGTTGAATGCTAATCTACCTGCGATATGTTGTCGGATGACGTTCCTAACACTAATGCGCCGTAGCAAAAGCCTAAATCTCCAGAGCACATGTAATTTTGCACCCAGAGCTTCCCTTAATCGTCTCCTCCTTCCTTTCGTTGTCATCTACGAATCATATTGGGTTTGGTGGTGAAATGGGTTTCTGAGGAAATCTGCACGGCCTCCATTGGTAAGCGACCTGTGCGGGAAGGAAGCCTCATTTGGGAGTTTTCAGGCTCACGTTTTCCACCCTTTTTCGCCCCTTCATCGCCCTGAAGAGGATGTGCGTCAATGGGCATCTTGTTATTCACAGGCGCTTCTTTGGATATTCCCGCTGGTCACAAAATCAGTGCTGCCGACGTTCCATATCCCTGGCAACCCCCCTTGGCCTTTTTTCACCCGTCACAATTCCCTCCTAACATCTTTCACCTTTTCAAGTTGCTGATGAGCTAGAGGGGCCCCGAGGGGGGTGGCTGGGTTTGCGTCTGAGTACCGTAGGGAGGGTGTGGGGATGGGCAGGCTTGGGGGGGGGGCCCAGATTTGGACTCTCTGCGAATTCCCAGCCCGTCTCTTTCTCTGCCTCTCTCCCACAGCCTCCATCTGCATAAACAAGGAGAGGCATGCTTCTCGGAAACACATTCCATACGAGTCCATCCTTGCATTCTGCACGCAATTTCGCTCCCCATTTCACGCGCTCTTTTTACGCCCTGTTTTCAACCTCGCCTTCCCATATTCAGGCTGGTCCATTGAATCAGTTTAGCTGTTCGAATTTTTAAAAAAATAGATAGTTCATGTTGCGTACCAGATAAAAGCATCTTTGAAGAAATCCTTGTTGGAAAGGACTTGAATACTGTCTGGAGAGCAGTTTTGCGTAAGCTTGGATTACTTAGCCTCATTTGACCTGGGTGGATCAGTGTGATCAGCCATCTTGAGCTGGAATGGCCTGATATGGCCTGACGTCAAGTTCTTGGGACGAATGAGGACTGTTGGAGAAAAGGAAGCAAGTCTCAGCGGATGATCATAGGAAGAGTGGCCTTGCTTCAATATGCTAATGTCTGCTTATGATGATCTTGCTAAAGCTTCTTTCCCGTCATCAGTTTAGGAGGTGGGGAAGTATGCATGTGGGTAGCTCTTTCTACTCCCTCATCTAAAGCTAATCGCTCTGCTCCTATCATCAGTCAGCCAAGGTACTCAAAGGTCGGGCCAGGACAAGAAGGTAAGATGAAATGTTGGAAGAGAGGAGAAGAAGGCGGAGAGTAGAGAGAGTAGGCGCGGCGACGGAAGAAAGGCCGCTGCCAATGTGTGTTCCGCGGCAGCTGAGCTGCGTTTTGGGTCAGAGCACGCGGTGGGGAGGCCGCTTCGTGGAAAACGTGTTTTCCAGCACTTCTCTGCCCATTTCCTACCCACGCCATTCCCCTTCCGCCGAGTTTACCCTTCAAAGCCTCCCTCCGCAGATACTTCCTCTCCCATGCCTCCATTGTCTTCCGCCATCTCCCCTTTTCCCCTTTTTCCCCTTTTTTGCATCGCCCCTAGTCCTTAAACTTGATGTTACTTCACAGGGGCTTTTTTTATCTGCCCACTTTTCTTCAACTACTTGATTCCATTATTGGGAAGGTTTTTCTGCTACTGAAGGCAGACTGAAGCAGGTGCATTGGTAATGTGCAACGGTAGAAATTTCAATCTTCCCTTTGGGCCGGAAAAGCCGAAAGCCAACTGGTAGGAAGTGAAGGGTGGAAGGGCGTGAAGTTGTTTTGTGGTCAGGCACGTAGGCTTGTTTTGCAGCGGCGGGGAGCGGAGAAAATCGATGCCGTCAGCCCTCCTGCCTCTTTTGGTTCCCGCTGCCATGGAAGGGAGGTTGAGTTAGACGAACACTCCCCCTTGCCCCTTTTCGCATCCCGTGACTCCTATCATCTGCTTCCAGCTCTAACAAGCATGTTTTCGCAGGCAAGATCTCGTTCGACTTGAAGCCGACATTAATAACTCTGAAAATAGCACTTCCGGTGGTCATACAAGCGTTGACTAAGCCAGGCGAACTGTGAGGACCCGAGTTCATTGCGTGACCTGAGAAAGCATCTTCTATCTTTTGCCCCCAAGGTAGCCTTATTGAATACACCTGACGCCCATAATGAAATCTTGTTACGGCAAAGAATGAAACAAAATTTTGCGTCAGCCTTTTCCTTGGCCGCGCCTTGCTTCTAGCGCCTTCATTTCCAGTTTCTTATCCTGCAGAGAGAGAAAAATAGCAGCATGCAGCTCTAGGGCCTAGCATGGCGCCTCTGGTCTCGCCCATCTTCGCCCGGGAGTTCCTACCCAGTCTCCAGGCTGCTCGGTTCTCTCCCAATTGCCTCCCTGCCCTCTTGTCCAAGGCCTAGGCCAAGACCCCTGTCTGAAAGCAGTGAGGTGCAGGAATGAGGACTTCCTGTGCGACTGTCGTCTGG
>JASANA010000322.1:27500-36474 GCA_030248095.1 Ptycholaimellus sp. GST1_10
GTTTATCTATATTAATTTATTTGTTTGTGTAAATTACCTTGTTTAAATATTTGATTTAGTGTAAAAAGTTTAGTGCATGTGTCTGCTGAAATCGAGAAATAAAGGAAGGTCCCTCCATGGTGCCGGGTGCGGCCCAACGAGCCGCAACGACACCGGCTCGTAGGGCCGCAAAGAAAAGGACCCCTAAAAAGGCCAGTGTCGTGGTGCCGCTGGCCCTGCGGTGTAGGGCCGGCCCAACGGCCAAAATGGCACCACCAAATGAAAACGGCTACAGCAGTCCCTTCTTCAGCCAGCTCTTCCGACTCAAGGCTCAGGAGCCCCGCACCACCGGTCTGCTTCCCTCCTTCACCCTTGCAGAGGAGTGTGGAGTTCCCGGCCCACCGCGTAGTCTTGGCCGCCAGCAGTCCCTTCTTCAGCCAGCTCTTCCGACTCAAGGCTCAGGAGCCCCGCACCACCGGTCTGCTTCCCTCCTTCACCCTTGCAGAGGAGTGTGGAGTTCCCGGCCCACCGCGTAGTCTTGGCCGCCAGCAGTCCCTTCTTCAGCCAGCTCTTCCGACTCAAGGCTCAGGAGCCCCGCACCACCGGTCTGCTTCCCTCCTTCACCCTTGCAGAGGAGTGTGGAGTTCCCGGCCCACCGCGTAGTCTTGGCCGCCAGCAGTCCCTTCTTCAGCCAGCTCTTCCGACTCAAGGCTCAGGAGCCCCGCACCACCGGTCTGCTTCCCTCCTTCACCCTTGCAGAGGAGTGTGGAGTTCCCGGCCCACCGCGTAGTCTTGGCCGCCAGCAGTCCCTTCTTCAGCCAGCTCTTCCGACTCAAGGCTCAGGAGCCCCGCACCACCGGTCTGCTTCCCTCCTTCACCCTTGCAGAGGAGTGTGGAGTTCCCGGCCCACCGCGTAGTCTTGGCCGCCAGCAGTCCCTTCTTCAGCCAGCTCTTCCGACTCAAGGCTCAGGAGCCCCGCACCACCGGTCTGCTTCCCTCCTTCACCCTTGCAGAGGAGTGTGGAGTTCCCGGCCCACCGCGTAGTCTTGGCCGCCAGCAGTCCCTTCTTCAGCCAGCTCTTCCGACTCAAGGCTCAGGAGCCCCGCACCACCGGTCTGCTTCCCTCCTTCACCCTTGCAGAGGAGTGTGGAGTTCCCCGGCCCACCGCG
Source organism: Ptycholaimellus sp. GST1_10 (assembly GCA_030248095.1). Taxonomy (NCBI): domain Eukaryota; kingdom Metazoa; phylum Nematoda; class Chromadorea; order Chromadorida; family Chromadoridae; genus Ptycholaimellus; species Ptycholaimellus sp. GST1_10. Next base: position 28,649 of record JASANA010000322.1, read on the forward strand.
TAGTCTTGGCCGCCAGCAGTCCCTTCTTCAGCCAGCTCTTCCGACTCAAGGCTCAGGAGCCCCGCACCACCGGTCTGCTTCCCTCCTTCACCCTTGCAGAGGAGTGTGGAGTTCCCGGCCCACCGCGTAGTCTTGGCCGCCAGCAGTCCCTTCTTCAGCCAGCTCTTCCGACTCAAGGCTCAGGAGCCCCGCACCACCGGTCTGCTTCCCTCCTTCACCCTTGCAGAGGAGTGTGGAGTTCCCGGCCCACCGCGTAGTCTTGGCCGCCAGCAGTCCCTTCTTCAGCCAGCTCTTCCGACTCAAGGCTCAGGAGCCCCGCACCACCGGTCTGCTTCCCTCCTTCACCCTTGCAGAGGAGTGTGGAGTTCCCGGCCCACCGCGTAGTCTTGGCCGCCAGCAGTCCCTTCTTCAGCCAGCTCTTCCGACTCAAGGCTCAGGAGCCCCGCACCACCGGTCTGCTTCCCTCCTTCACCCTTGCAGAGGAGTGTGGAGTTCCCGGCCCACCGCGTAGTCTTGGCCGCCAGCAGTCCCTTCTTCAGCCAGCTCTTCCGACTCAAGGCTCAGGAGGCCCGCACCACCGGTCTGCTTCCCTCCTTCACCCTTGCAGAGGAGTGTGGAGTTCCCGGCCCACCGCGTAGTCTTGGCCGCCAGCAGTCCCTTCTTCAGCCAGCTCTTCCGACTCAAGGCTCAGGAGCCCCGCACCACCGGTCTGCTTCCCTCCTTCACCCTTGCAGAGGAGTGTGGAGTTCCCGGCCCACCGCGTAGTCTTGGCCGCCAGCAGTCCCTTCTTCAGCCAGCTCTTCCGACTCAAGGCTCAGGAGCCCCGCACCACCGGTCTGCTTCCCTCCTTCACCCTTGCAGAGGAGTGTGGAGTTCCCGGCCCACCGCGTAGTCTTGGCCGCCAGCAGTCCCTTCTTCAGCCAGCTCTTCCGACTCAAGGCTCAGGAGCCCCGCACCACCGGTCTGCTTCCCTCCTTCACCCTTGCAGAGGAGTGTGGAGTTCCCGGCCCACCGCGTAGTCTTGGCCGCCAGCAGTCCCTTCTTCAGCCAGCTCTTCCGACTCAAGGCTCAGGAGGCCCGCACCACCGGTCTGCTTCCCTCCTTCACCCTTGCAGAGGAGTGTGGAGTTCCCGGCCCACCGCGTAGTCTTGGCCGCCAGCAGTCCCTTCTTCAGCCAGCTCTTCCGACTCAAGGCTCAGGAGCCCCGCACCACCGGTCTGCTTCCCTCCTTCACCCTTGCAGAGGAGTGTGGAGTTCCCGGCCCACCGCGTAGTCTTGGCCGCCAGCAGTCCCTTCTTCAGCCAGCTCTTCCGACTCAAGGCTCAGGAGCCCCGCACCACCGGTCTGCTTCCCTCCTTCACCCTTGCAGAGGAGTGTGGAGTTCCCGGCCCACCGCGTAGTCTTGGCCGCCAGCAGTCCCTTCTTCAGCCAGCTCTTCCGACTCAAGGCTCAGGAGCCCCGCACCACCGGTCTGCTTCCCTCCTTCACCCTTGCAGAGGAGTGTGGAGTTCCCGGCCCACCGCGTAGTCTTGGCCGCCAGCAGTCCCTTCTTCAGCCAGCTCTACCGACTCAAGGCTCAGGAGCCCCGCACCACCGGTGCTCGCTTTTTCTCCCCTCCTACACTCTTTCCCAGTCTTTCATTTTCTGCTTCCACCTAAGTACAGCTCTAAAATTAAGCGGTATTCACATTCTATATCGTAATTTCACTTTAGGGAATTCTCGAAATGCATAGCACTGTCCATTTTCTCTCCCACCTCCTCTGTCATAGATCATTGCTAGGGTGGAAGAGAGAGGATTGCAGTGCGGCTGAGCAACTGCTCGGCAGCCTCGCTGGAAGTGGTGCTGCACTTCCTGTACTCGGGGGAGCTGCGTCTGGGGCCGTCGCTGGACCCGCGGCCGGTGCTGGAGCTCGCGCGCAGCTTCCAGATCACCTCTCTTCAGCTTCTCCTCGGTTCCCTTCCCTCTTCTCACACTTCACATCCTAACTCTCAGCCCTCTCCTGTCAGAGGGCGGGAGTGAGGAGAGAGCGGAGGCGCCGAAGCGGAGGCACAGCGAATCCTTGGCCGCCGCTCACGCAGCAACGGACCCGGACGGCCTACTCAAACGCTTCTGCGCCAAGGTCCTTCCTATTCACCTTTCATTTGCACTTTCTTTCATCGCTCCTTCCATTAGCCAGGTAATAACTCTTTGTCCAAATAGCAAGTTTTCTCCTTCTGCCTTAGAGGCGATTCCTAATGAAGCATTACGCTAGGCCTGCATTGCAGCTGTGGTTCATTATCAAATGACTTTTAGTCAATTATTGTTACCCACAATAGTTAATTATAGATAAACAAAAAATCACTTTGATTTTGGATAAAATAAAAAAATATTAAGAAGCAGAATTTGATAGACTTGATACATACTGCAAAGGGTGATGGTCAGTTCCAAAAATCGAAGGTGCCCCGTTTCAAGTGACTTTGTGCCAGCTTTTAAGGCAATTTAGTTGCCATCTCTGTGCAACCAACCGTTTCCCAAAATATGGCTTCGTTGGAGAGAAATGGCCCATTTTGTAACATGCACTTTTTTAGGGTCTGCAAACCTGGAATTTCAGTTTTTTGAAAGTTTTGTTTAAGAAATTTTACATTAATATGGACTATTATATATCAATCGAAAGGTAATTTGGAAAGAAAAAAGTTGGTGCACTTCAATTTTGGCAACGTAATTTTGAAAAATCGGAAATTTTGATGTTTTAATTTTGGCACAAAAAAACTTTTTTCTCAAACCAGTCAAAAAATTCAAGGACGGCACTATAACCACGTTAAAATTGAGGTTCTTGCGGTCATTTTGGTATGTAACACTTGTAGTTTGGCTTTGTTACACACGTTATTTTTTTCACTTGAAAATTTGTACTCACTGATAGGCCCCATGTTAAAGCATAGGCAAAATTTTGAGAAAAAATTTTTTGTCTCAGATTTTCGTTTTTAAACTCTAAATATCTTCTTTAGGGCCCAATACACCCTACTGCAACATTGGTTTCATTTGTTTTCATCCAAAATGAGTCAATCCTGAATCGAACATTTCCTATGCTTAAGCATAGGCTTTCTCATGATAATTGCCCATTTCACCAAGTTAGGGCCATAAACTGGCTAAAACTCAATCAAATCCAACAAATTTAGGTTTCAATGAAAGCCCAGGACCTCCTTGTTTGGTCCTGAGTAAAATTCAGATGTGTGAAATGTGCACAAGGTGCATGACATTCATTTATGTTCCGAGCTGCTCTCAGAGCTGCTCAAAGGCTAAGATGGGCTTAGTAACAAACTTGAATGTCATGCACCTTGTGTAAATTTCAAACATCTCATATTGAATCAGGACCAAACACAGAGGTCCTGGGCTTTCGTTGAAACCTAAATTTGTTGGATTTGATTGAGTTTTAGCCAGTTTATGGCCCTAACTTGGTGAAATGGGCAATTATCATGAGAAAGCCTATGCTTAAGCATAGGAAATGTTCGATGCAGGATTGACTCATTTTGGATGAAAACAAATGAAACCAATGTTGCAGTAGGGTGTATTGGGCACTAAATAAGATATTTAGAGTTTAAAAACGAAAATATGAGACAAAAAATTTTTTCTCAAAATTTTGCCTATGCTTTAACATGGGGCCTATCAGTGAGTACAAATTTTCAAGTGAAAAAAATAACGTGTGTAACAAAGCCAAACTACAAGTGTTATATACCAAAATGACCGCAAGAACCTCAATTTTAACGTGGTTATAGTGCCGTCCTTGAATTTTTTGACTGACTTGAGAAATAAGTTTTTTTGTGCCAAAATTAAAACATCAAAATTTCCGATTTTTCAAAATTACGTTTTTCAGAAAAACTTATGCCAAAATTGAAGTGCACCAACTTTTTCCTTTCCAAATTACCTTTCGATTGATATATAATAGTCCATATTAATGTAAAATTTCTTAAACAAAACTTTCAAAAAACTGAAATTCCAGGTTTGCAGACCCTAAAAAAGTGCATGTTACAAAATGGGCCATTTCTCTCCAACAAAGCCCTATTTTGGGAAACGGTTGGTTGCACAGAGATGGCAACTAAATTGCCTTAAAAGCTGGCACAAAGTCACTTGAAACGGGGCACCTTCGATTTTTGGAACTGACCATTAACTTTTTGAGCCTATCAAATTCTGCTTCTTAATTTTTAAACCAACCTTGAAACCCACTTGACAGAAATCTATTCACATAGGCCAGTGTGTAATAAACTAATGATGACTAAGGCAGGCTGCTATCCGTCGCAATGGCATCGCGTGAGCGGAAATGGGTACATGATTAAGCATGCGTGGGTGGAGGATCTATGCAGATAAATAGGCCCATGAGCCCCCTCAGAGTCAGTCGACTAAAGGTTCAGAGGGCTTAGGAGACAAAGGCGGAGGAAATGGCTTGGTGGCCTTGGCTTAGCTACGAAGTGTCCTGGCCACCGCCGACTGAACCGCTGGTGCCCTGGAGCGAGTTTTGGGTGGCCGTGACTGAGCAGTCTGATGTAGGAGGGGGAGGAGGCAATGGGGCTGTGTGCTTGCAGGCAGGCGGTCTCTGTCTGCCCACGGCGGCGTCGGGCTCGGAGCTGAGCAGCGCCTACGGGCCCTCCTCCATACCTCCATCCTACGGGCCTTCCAGCCCCCCATCCTACGGGCCCTCCAGTCTCACCCCGCCCGCCATCGACTTCGCAGCCCAGCACAACGCCGCCTTCATCGCCGCTCAGCGGTGGCGCACACCTCTGCCTCTCTAATCCTTCCCTTCATCTTGAATCCCACCTTGCAGTCTGCTGAACCAGCAGATGACGCTGCCGCCCACTCCCAGCAGCGCCAGCGACTTCATGCCATCCCAGTTCCAGGTTGGCTGCTTGCATTTGCTCCTCACACCCCATCTGGCCACAAACACTCTCATAGCTAGAGGCTTGCCAGGGCAAGAAGAGTGAAGATATAAGTCTGCCAATAGGCACTGAACGATGCTCTGCTGGTGAACGCGGGGAGCGGGGCTGAGGATACGAGGGAGACAGCTGGGAGCAGCCGGGAGCGAGCAGCCTACTTCGGGGCTCTCCTCCCCACACGCTCCTCCACTACGCCCTACTCACCGCCACAGCAGCCAGCCACACCGCCGAGGTCATTCCTATCATTCTCCTCGGCATCTTCCACCCTTCCCCCAGGAACTGAGCTCAAGAAGGTCACAGGAGCTGATTGCTTGGAGGGGGGCAAAAAGAAGGGTGTGGTGGCTGGGTGGGTCATTAATTGCCCACAGTTTGCTGCTCCTTGGAGGCCACTTTTTTGCAGCTTGTGCAAAAAACTTAGGCTTGCGGAGGGAGGGGCAATTCGTCCACCCTCTCTTCTTGCTGCCTTTCTTGCGAAGACTGGGAGAGCAGGTTCCTGATAGTGGAGGCAGGGGGGGAGGGTTGCAGGGGAGTGTGTGTGGCGCTGAAGAGCAGAGTGTACAGTGAGGGGTGCAGGCAGGGGGGTTTTTGCAGGGTGCCGAATAGTAGGTAGGAGGGCCAGGCAGGCGGTGAAGTGAGGTGGAGATTGAAGCTTGCGAATTTGAGGCCAAGCCTTTGCTTGCCATGAAGCAGCCGCCATGCACCTTACACACTGTCGAAACAGTCGTAATATGCCGCACCAAACAGATCTCGAATAGTCTGTTTCCTCAAAGCAGCCACTTGTAGGCTGTCGAAGCAGACGCCTGGTAGTCTGTGCTTGTCGGATCAGCCTCCTAGTTGGCTGCGAAGCAAACTCTGAGTAGTCTGCTCATGCTCAAATCAGCCGCCTGTTTGGCTGCGAAGCAGGCTCGAAGTAGTCTGTACTTGTCCAGTTGGCCGCCTGTTTGGCCGCAAAATGGACTCTTAGGAGTCCGCACCTGTCGAATCAGCCACCTGTTTGGCTGCGAAGCAGACTCAAAGTAGCCTGCACTTGTACAATCGGCCACATGGTTGGCCGCGAAACGGACTCTTAGTAGTCTGCACTTGAAGAAATCAGCCACTTGGTTGGCTGCGAAGCAGACTCTAAGTAGCCTGTGCTCGTCCAGTCAGCCGCCTGTTTGGCTGCGAAGCGGACTCCTAGTGGTCCACACTGATGAATCAGCTGGCTAGTTGGCTGCGAAGCAGACTCCAAGTAGCCTGCGCTCGTCCAGTCAGCCGCCTGATTGACTGCAAAGCTGTCTCCTAGTGGTCCGCACTGACGAAGTCAGCCACTTGGTTGGCTGCGAAACAGACTCCAAGTAGCCTGCACTCATCCAGTCAGCTGCCTGTTTGGCTGCGAAGCAGACTCCTAGTGGTCCGCACTGACGAATCAGCCACCTAGTTGGCTGCGAATCAGACTCCAAGTAGTCTCCGTTTGTCAATTCAGCCACCTGGTAGGCCTTGACAGGCGCTGTCTGTTTATTGTTCCATTCTCCTTCCCATGTTGATAACCAGCCACCTGTTAGGCTGGGCGCATTCCTGGCCACCTGGTAGGCCTGCGCTTTCGCGAATCCAGTGCTCATCAGTGCAGAGTTCCATAGAACAAATTCGCTCTCATCTGCATCCTCCTTCCTTTCGTCGATGGCTCAAGGTGGCAAAAGGCGTACTAGGCATTTGCAGAGTAACTAATGGGCCGCTGTGCCTTTGAAGAGAGAAGGAACGAGGGGGCTCTTTGAAGGTGCCCTCACGTGACAGCCACTCCCATGTTGTCCGTCCCAGCCTTATATTCCTGCTGGCTCTCCTGCGTCCTCAGCAAGGTGGGCAGAGTGCAGCAGGGCATGCATTTGCAATCTTCCTGCCTCCCCCCATAAGGGCGACAGAGAAGAGTAGCAATTAGGCCGAGTATGGTGTTGCCCACTGGCTCCTAGTAGCTCTTAGGCAGGGCTTTCCACAGGCATCTGAGTTTGCAGTTCAAACCACAGTCAGAGTCCACAGAGGAAGGCTGCTGTGAAGGAATTGCTAATGACAGATGATGTGTCATTTGTCATTTTCAGGACTGCAGTCGGAGTCCACAGAGGAAGGCTGCTAGAGATGAAAGATTGACCGTTGAGACTTAGTCCTACTGTTTGCCGATTCCTGTCGGCAGTCAGAGTCCACAGAGGAAGGCTGCTGGAGGGGGATTGCAGGGACAGATTGACTCGTAGTGGTCGTTGTTCTGTGCCCAGTTTATGTTGCAGTCGTAGGTGACCCGGTTGCCGCTGAGCTTGGAACTAGGCCATGTAGAAGCAGATAGCCGTAGGCTTGTGCCAGGCGCATTTCAGTCCTCCGAAGCTGAAGAGCAGGGAAGAAATGTGCTGGCCATTGAAGAGCATTGATGCATCATTCCATCCGGTGACCAATTGATTGGTGCAGAATGAGGGGAGGTCAATGGGTGTCTTGAGGATGTGGGCGGAGATCTGGGTGCTGCAGCCAATGCAGATTTGTGCCGTGGAAAAGGTCAGAAAATCTTAGTCAGACGCAGAGTAGAAACTGAAGTTCCATAGATATCTTCTTTTATCTGTCTTTAGGATAATAGAAGCATTGAAGAGAGATTTGCCGAATTTATTTCATTAAAGTAAATTTTAATGCTATAGTTGGCAATATCTTGAAGGGCAGAATCAATGCCACTCCTTTCAGGCCTCTTTGAAGGATGAAAGGAGGAAGAAGGTTTGCAGATGATTGCCGGTGTCCATCTGAATGCTGGCCAAGCAGCGTTTGCTGGAGCAGGTCTGGGCCTTTCTGGAGCTCCACAGAGAGTGCTTGGAGGTATAGATGGAGGAGGGTGAGTAGTTGTAGGGGACTGTCGGCGTCCATCTGTGCGCTGTCCAAGTGGCGCCGGCTGGAAAAGCTCTGACTCTCAGAGATGCC
>JASANA010000330.1:0-18543 GCA_030248095.1 Ptycholaimellus sp. GST1_10
TTGGTGTTGCTACATATCCAGCCATGGGAGATGCACAGTGCAACTGCCCATGATTGAAGGGTGCTGTGGCACTGTTCAAATGGGCCCATCCTCACTGCACTGGGACAAACATGGGTGGAGCAGTACACTGAGCTCGCGCTATGTGAGAATGGCTTTCTGGTGCATGTTTGGTGTTGCTACATATCCGGCCATGGGAGCTGCGTAGTGCAACTGTCCATGATTGAAGGGCGCTGTGGCACTGTTCAGATGGGTCCATCTTCACTGCACTGGGACAATCATGGGTGGAGCAGTGCACTGAAATCTCGCTACGTGAGAGCAGTGTTCTGATGCATGTTTGGTGTTGCTACAGATCAGGCCATGGGAGCTCCGCAGTGCAACTGCCCATGATTGAAGGGCGCTGTGGCACTGTTCAGATGGGCCCATCCTCACTGCACTGGGACAAGCATGGGTGGAGCAGTACACTTAAATCGCGCTACGCGAGAACAGCTTTCTGGTGCATATTTGGTGTTGCTACAGATCAGCCCATGGGAGGATGCTGTGGCACTGTTCAGATGGGCCCATCCTCACTGCACTGGGACAAGCATGGGTGGAGCAGTACACTGAAATCACGCTACGTGAGAGCGGTGTTCTGATGCATGTTTGGTGTTTCTACAGATCAGGTCACGGGAGCTGCGCAGTGCAACTGCCCATGATTGAAGGGTGATGTGACACTGTTCAGATGGGCCCATCCTCACTGCACTGGGACAAGCCTGGGTGGAGCAGTACACTGAAATCGCGCTACGTGAGAGCGGTGTTCTGATGCATGTTTGGTGTTGCTACAGATCAGGCCATGGGAGCTGGGCAGTGCAACTGGCCATGATTGAAGGGCGCTGTGGCAATGTTTAGATGGGCCCATCCTCACTGCACTGGGATACGCATGGGTGGTGCAGTACACTGAAATCGCGCTACGTGAGAGCGGTGTTCTGATGCATGTTTGGTGTTGCTACAGATCATGCCATGGGAGCTGCGCAGTGCAACTGCCCATGATTGAAGGGCGCTGTGGCACTGTTCAGATGGGCCCATCCTCACTGCACTGGGACAAGCATGGGTGGAGCAGTACACTGAAATCGCACTATGTGAGAACAGCTTTCTGGTGCATGTTTGGTGTTGCTACAGATCAGGCCATGGGAGCTGCGCAGTGCAACTGCCCATGATTGAAGGGCGCTGTGGCACTCTTCAGATGGGCCCATCCTCACTGCAATGGGACAAGCATGGATGGAGCAGTACACTGAAATTCCGCTATGTGAGGACAACTTTCTGATGCATGTTTGGTGTTGCTACATATCAGGCCATGGGAGCTGCGCAGTGCAACTGCCCATGATTGAAGGGCGCTGTGGCACTGTTCAGATGGGCCCATCCTCACTGCAATGGGACAAGCATGGGTGGAGCAGTACACTGAAATCGCGCTACGTGAGAGCGGTGTTCTGATGCATGTTTGGTGTTGCTACAGATCAGGCCATGGGAGCTGCGCAGTGCAACTGCCCATGATTGAAGGGCGCTGTGGCACTGTTCAGATGGGCCCATCCTCATTGCACTGGGATAAGCATGGGTGGAGCAGTACATTGAAATCGCGCTACGTGAGAGCGGTGTTCTGATGCATGTTTATTGTTGCTACAGATCAGGCCATGGGAGCTGCGCAGTGCAACTGCCCATGATTGAAGTGCGCTGTGGCACTCTTCAGATGGGCCCATCCTCACTGCAATGGGACAATCATGGATGGAACAGTACACTGAAATAGCGCTATGTGAGAACAACTTTCTGATGCATGTTTGGTGTTGCTACAGATCAGGCCATGGGAGCTGCGCAGTGCAACTGCCAATTATTCTAGGGCGCTGTGGCACTCTTTCAGATGGGCCCATCCTCACTGCAATGGGACAATCATGGATAGAACAGTACACTGAAATAGCGATATGTGAGAACAACTTTCTGATGCATGTTTGGTGTTGCTACAGATCAGGCCATGGGAGCTGCGCAGTGCAACTGCCAATGATTGAAGGGCGCTGTGGCACTGTTCAGATGGGCCCATCCTCACTGCACTGGGACAATCATGGGTGGAGCAGTACACTGAAATCGCGCTACATGAGAACATCTTTCTGATGCATGTTTGGTGTTGCTACAGATCAGGCCATGGGAGCTGCGCAGTGCAACTGCCCATGATTGAAGGGCGCTGTGGCACACTTCAGATGGACCCATCCTCACTGCAATGGGACAAGCATGGGTGGAGCAGTACACTGAAATCGCGCTACATGAGAACATCTTTCTGGTGCATGTTTGGTGTTGCTACAGATCAGGCCATGGGAGCTGCGCCGTGCAACTGCCCATGGTTGAAGGGCGCTGTGGCACTGTTCAGATGGGCCCATCCTCACGGCGTTGGGCCAAGCATGGGTGGAACAGTACACTGAAATCGCGCTACATGAGAACGGTGTTCTGATGCATGTTTGGTGTTGCTACAGATCAAGCCATGGGAGCTGCGCAGTGCAACTGCCCATGATTGAAGGGCTCTGTGGCACTGTTCAGATGGGCCCATCCTCACTGCACTGGGATACGCATGGGTGGTGCAGTACACTGAAATCGCGCTACGTGAGAGCAGTGTTATGATGCATGTTTGGTGTTGCTACAGATCAGGCCATGGGAGCTGCGCAGTGCAACTGCCCATGATTGAAGGGCAGTTGTGACTACAACCAGGACCTCGGCAAGGACCTTGAAGGTGCCAGAAGACACCTTTCCAACCTTTACAAGAGCCTGAAGGCGCCGCAGGGTCACCCCTTCAGTTTGCAGGTTTTGGAGCTGACAGCCCGGAACCAGCAACTGGCACAGGAAGTGGCCCACCTCCGTCGCCTTCTCTCTGGCACAGTGGACCAACAGCAGTGCCTGATGCAGCTGGAGGCGGAGCTGGCGGCACTGCAGGCGACGCAGCTCTCCCACCAGGAGCACCTGGACGTCATCAAGGAGCTCGACACCAACATCACCCACCGGAAGGCCCTCATGGAGATCTACGAACACGTCACCCTCATCAACCAGAAGTTCGTGGGCCTCCCTCCCTTCCGCTTCCACACCTCCATGGCCGACCACGTTGTCAACCGGGCCAATCAACACCGGGCCACCACTGAGGCAAAGTCAGAGGATGCAACGGAGGAGGAAGGGAGGGAGGAGGCAAAGCCACAGGCGGACACGGAGAGGGAGATGAGGGCAGTGAAGACGGGCATGGAGGCACATGGCACCAGCCACTACGCGGAGATCTCCATTGCCGCCAAGGTTGCCACCAAAGTCGCCCTCCAATCCCCCTTCCCCCTGTCCCCCACCCTCAGTCTCTTGCGGGTCGCAGGAAGTCAAGGCCCCCAACATCACTCTCCGCAGCAGGGCGGTCAAGGCCTCCCTAAAAGGCCATCCACCAAGCCCCCGCCCTCAGCTGCGGCCGCCCAGGCAGGCATCCCAAGAGATGTCATGGGGAAAGCGGAAGGTACCCAAACAAACCTCCCTTTTCTTTCACACAGCACTTGCACATCTCTTGCACACCTCTTCTTGAACCAGCACTGCACCTCTACCCTGCACCTTCAACTCTTCTGCGTCTTGAAAGAGGCTCCTTCTTGAAGCTTGACCCCGCCCGTGGAACCGCCTCTTCGAGCAGGCGGTTGGACGGCTCCCATGGGGAATGAAGCCAAAGCCACCCCCCGTCCTCAAGGCTGGAGCGGCGGCGGAGCCCCAGCTGGAAGTCGGATGGACTGCAGCCGGAGGACGTGTGGTTGGGGCCATCACCTTCTACACTCCCCCCTCCTTCCTCCGCCCCAAACCTCCCCTTCCTTAGCACACGGGAGGCTCTGTTGGAGCGCTTGCATTCCTTTTCCTGCCAATAGTGCTGCTTAGTGTAGTGCGCCAGTCTGCTGGTTTAGAAATATAGCCTCCCATCTATGCCTCCTGACATTGCTTCTTGTCACAATTCATGGACTAACAAGTCGTCTCAATCAAGTAAAACCCAAAGAAAGAGAGAGAGAGTAAAGAAAGGAGAGAGAGAGAGTGCCCCCAAACGTTCCCAATCGCAGAGAGGATAGAGAGACTGAGCCTGAGCTGTAGGCATGTTAGGGACACGCGTTCCTTCCACACTGCCATTTCTTGCTAAGAAATGAATCTTTGAGCAGAAATGCAGAGTGCAGAAGAGCTCAAGTGCGGAAGATGAGAAAAGCCAATTCCCACCGAATTGGTCATCCAGTGCAGGGAGTGCATGCAACCCTTGTGTGCACCCTGTACAATGGATGAAGCAACCGGCAGACTCTTAGGAGACCACACAGCCGGTATGGAGAGCTTCAACGCCACCCTCATGAGGCGAGGCACCCAGTACTGCTGTTGCCAGTGCGCCCAGCGAGAAGGCTACACCTGGCAGAACCTGATGGTTCAGCTCGTCGTTCAGGGCACCTTCGAACCCTCCACCATCGCCAGCTACTGCAAAGCAGCAACCCAGGTCCTGGGCTCTGAGCTGGACAAAGGGCTGGAAGACCAGTGCCTCATCGCCTACAAGGAAATCGCCTTGAAACTCTCTCCGGCCAGCCAAGAGCAGTCACCGGTGACTGTGCACTCAGGAGGAGAGGCTGGAAGAGAGGCAACCCTTGGAAGGCAGGAGGGAGCAGGAAGTCTGCTTGAACAAGGAGCGACACCTGGATGTCCTGAACTGGGACCTCAGTGGACGGTGACTCGGTGCCATGCGCCTCCTATGGACTCAACAGAAGACTCTTCAGCCACACCACAGGAGTCTCAGGACAAGGTGCTGGCCTACGAGGAGATCTTGGAGGAGTATGTGCGGGTGACGTTCGAGCTCTACCACCTGAGGGACCACCTGGACTCTCTGGACCCGGGGTCCGAGGAGCAGCTTCAGATCACCAGCCACATGGCTCGTCTGGTGGAGAAGATCGACGCCTTGGAAGCAGTGATGGAAGAAGCAGGCAGAGTGGCCTTTGAGGTGGATGAGGCCTCGCTGTTTCGTTGGCAAAAAATGCAAAAAAAGGGGAGTAACACAGCCCTGGGAACAGCCCTGAAGAAACAGCAGCTGGCTCTCCCTGCAACCTCACCTCGCTCCTCTGGAGGAAGACCGGAATCCATCGCCCTATGCCAACAGAGGGAAAAAGCAGTGCTTCCATGCCCACTAGGCACTCTGGCCAATGGCGGCCCAGCACCGCCTCCTGCTGGCTTTCCTGGAGGCCAAGGACCTGACGCAGACAACCTCTGCCGCACACCGACACCCCCCTCCACTTCCTCTGGGTTTCGAGGACAGGACAAGGGAATCCATCCATGCCCTACAGCTCCCCCAACAGAAGCACACTCCACTCGCCCTCCGCACAGAGGGGCCCCTCCCTTCTCTCAGTTCTTCCAGAGAGAGCAGTTGTCCTTCCCCCCCCTCTCGCTGCCACCCACTACGGCACAACTCTGGCCACCTAGCCCGCGCCTTCTTCTCCAGCGCTCCGCCTGGGCGCCAGCTCCCGGACCCCTTCCCCCGCCCCCCGCAACCCCCAAGGGCCAGACCCCCCTTCCTGGAGGCCAAGGACAACATGACGGCGGACAAGCCCTGGTTCAGCATCCACCTGGACATCTTGTATGTCCTCCGACGCCTCAAGGCCCCCCGGCCTTAGGGCCCAGGAAGTGGCCCGAGTTAGTCATCTGGCTCTGCTCCCCTTCATCCACCCCCTCCGGGTGCTCCCATGATGGCTCCCCCGGGCGGGCGCGCGCGCGGGGCGCGGGCCGGCGCGCCCCGTGAGAGCACAGGAGAGGAGAAAAACCTTTCAACACGTGAGCCTATCTCGGTTTTGTTCCAGGAGCGCGCACCCGGCGCCGCCAAGGAGCCACAGAAATGTACATACATGTCGCTGCTCGATTATGCATGAGCCCGGCCTGGACAGGCAGGAAGTGGCGGGGGGTGGCCGCGGGCGTTCCAGATGCTGGACAGGAGCCCCCCCCCCCCCCCCGGAAGTGGACCAGTTCATGCCGGTACGTGCAGTTTCCCGTCATCAAGCTCCAGCCCTTCCTCGTCAGCTCCAGTCTGAAACTGACGTCCTCGCCACCCGCCTACGCGCCACATCCATCAGTGGACAAGAACACATTCGTCCCCTTCAAGCTCTACCCCCACCTCAAAACACCCTTCCTCAATCTCCACGGCTGGGAGGAGGAGGTATGGAGGTGGAAGAAAGAGCAGGGCCTCAGGACCCCTGGCAGTTCGCAGCTACGAACGCGATGGCGGCGAGGCAAGCGCCACAGTATCAACTGATGGCGCAGCACAAACAGGCCCAGGCGCAGAGACTGCAGGCCAACGGGCACCAGGAGGATGTGGAGCTGGACGACTTCATGCAGCAGCTCTGCAATCAAGTTCCCCTTCAGGCGCTGTCTGGAATCACCCCCCCCCCTCCCCTCCCCCCCCCCCCCTGCAGGCCCCCATCACCGCCTGCTAGGGTGAGCCAGGCTGGAGGACGCCTGTTCCCCTCTCCGCGCCCGCCTCAGCCCCCAGCTCTCTCCCTGTCTACTCTGAGCGGCAGATCTGGGCAGATCTCTCTGCCCGCCCAGCTCCCCCCTCCTGCCCCACCCTCAACAGCCCCAAGGAGGGCCCGAGCCGTCGTGACCGTCAATCTGGTATCACTGGAGGAGGAGATGGAGGGGGGGAGACGGGAGCCGCGGGACAAGCAGAAGGCCGCTGCCCGCACAGCCCTCCTCGTTGGGCAGTGGGGCCTCGGAGAACATGGCCAACAACTCCGGCCAGGTCTCCATCGATGGGCTCATGAAGGGCGTGGAGAGCGTTGTCAATCGCATCGCCCACAAACTCAGCACCGCCAGTCTCCATGACCTTCCACCCTTGGAGCTTCCCCTCTTCTCAGGGGATTACATCCAGTATCCCACCTGGAAGCAACACTGGAAGCTCTGGATATATCAGAGAATGGAAGACCCAGCCACTTGCATGCTCTACCTTTCAAAGGCCTTGAAAGGATCAGCAGCAGAGAAGATCAAGTCCCTGCAGAGCATGGAAGGAGGCTACGACCAGGCCATGAAGGTCCTGGAGGATGCCTTCAACAATCCAATGGCCCACGTTCAGGAGGCCCTCAGTTCCATCCAGAACCTCCCAAACGCCGACTTCAAGGGCCCGGAGTCCTTCTGGGACAAACAACGCAACCTCTACCTCTTCCTCACCCAACAGTGCCAGATGGAGGAGGCACAGCTGCAGTTCCTCGTTGGAGTGGCGATGAAGATGTTGAGCACCTGCTTGGTGAACGCGGTCGCCAAGAAACTGACCAACCAGGGTCTGCTGTCCCATCAGGTCATGCTCTTTGACCTGATTCAGGTCCTGAACAAGGAGGTGGAGTCGCAGCGCAACAAGAGCGCGCTGCTCCAGGCCATGACCACGGAGGCCAGCTCCTCCTCCACCTCCTCATCCTCCGCTCACCACAAGCAACCCTCCTGGAAGCAGCTCTTCTCCCAGCCCTCCATCCTTCCCGTCTCCTTCTCCTCATCAAAGGACGCCAGCAAAGGCTCAGGCGGCAAGATGGAGCAGAGCTGTTCCATCTGCATGCAGCGACACAAGGCGGTGGACTGCAATCAGTGCAAGTGCGCCAAGCAGCGCAAGGACCAGAACGCCAAATACGACTGCAGCTACCACTGCCTCACGAAGGGGCACACAGTGTCCCAGTGCCGCAGCCCGTACAACTGCAGCAGCTGCGACAGTGCCAGCCACCACTCAGCCCTCTGCTATGCTGCATACCCCAACAGCTCGCCCACCAGCAGACAGCAGGGTACCCAGCAACGATCGCTGGGCCAATGCCAGTCGCAAGGGCGACAGCAGCAGAAGAAGTCATATCCCTCCTCTTCCCGCCCATCCTCCTCTCAGCACAAGCCTCAGAAGAAGGATGCCTGGCAGAAGGAAGGGAAGAAAGGAGGAAAGCAACCTGGAGGTGGGTCGTCGCTGCTGATGGCCATGACAATGACGATGGAGTCTGTGACCGACTACTCCAATGCCCTCAGCAACTGCAATGAGGTCATCGTCATCCGCTTCAGTGCTGAAGTGGCCGCTTCTCCCATGCAGGACAGCCCTGTCTTGGAGAACGTCAACTGTCTCTTGGACACCAGCTCTCACATCACCTGCATCGAGAAGTACACTGCTGAACTACTTGGCCTCCCTGTGATAGGAGAGGAGGTAGTGAATGTGGGTGTCTTCGGAGAGTCACTGCATCACCTGCAAAGGATGACGATAGTGAGCTTGCACTTGCACACCACCAACGGCTTCAGCATGGAGCTCAAGGCCAGGGCTCTAGAGGACATCTGCCTGCCCATCAAAATGCTTCCCTCCCTGTCACCGGACAAGTGGGAGGTGATTGCAGCAGAGTTCCTGGTGATCGAGAACATGCCACCCAAGCTGGGCTCCGTGTACATGCCAGTGCACATCCTGATCAGCCTGGATGTCGGAGGCCTCATCCTGGGCAAAATGTCTTGAGAGGCCAACATCTTGCCTCTCCTCTTGGTCAACAACTCCCCTGTTGGCCAACTCCTCATTGGAGCACCCCAGCTTGAGGTGATGCTCTCAAGGAAGAAGCAGAGAGAAGCAACCATTCTCATCAACGTGAGCATGAGTGGAGAGCTCAAGGAGCTCTACACTCTCGAGTCTGAGGGCCTCACGCAGGAAGAGATCCAGGAGGATGCCTGCGCCGCCACCCTACAATGCTTCAAGGAGGATCTCCAGCACAACAGCGGAGGTTGCTTCATGGCGCCCTTCCCCTTTAGAGATGGAAAGTTCCCTGACGGAGCCAGGGATGGCAAGAATGAGGTGCTGAATCGTCTCCACAGCCTCTGCAGGAAGCTAGACAAGCAGACGGACCTCCGGGATGCCTTCCACCTCTCCATCCGGCAGATGGTGGAAGCAGGATACGCCGAGGAGGTGCCTCTGGAGGAGGTAGAGAGGCAGGATCGACAGGTGTTCTACCTGCCCTGCTTCCCGGTGGAGAAGTCCACCTCCCAGCACACTAAGTGTTGCCCTGTCATGGACCCCACTGCTCGAGTCCTGCCCAACACGACATTCAACGACCTGCTGGAGACAGGGCCTCAGCTGCTGGGATCCTTGATGGGGATCCTCCTCTGCTATCGCTTCTTGGAGATCCTGGTGGTGGGAGATCTGGAGAAGGCCTTTCTCCAGATCCTCCTCCTCCCAGAGCATAAAGACCTGGCCAGATTCATCTGGCTCCAGGACCCCACCAAACCACCGGGCTTTGAGAACTACACGTACCTGAGGCTCACCTGCATGGGCTTTGGGTTCAAGAGCAGCCCTGCCGTCCTCCAGGTTGTCATCAACTCCTTCCTGGAGGAGGAGGGCTCTGAGCTGGCGAAGGAGATACAGTTGATCATCTACATGGACAATATCACCTTCAACGCCTCCAACGTCACTGAGGCACTGCGCAAGAAGAGAGAGGCAATGGCCATCTTTGACACAGTGAAGATGAACCTGCGCGAGTTCATGAGCAACAGCAAGGTCTTCAACGCCAGCCTCTCCGAGGAGGAGAAGGGCAAGATGGACAGAGTGAAGGTGCTGGGCATCGGCTGGGACATCATCCTCAATGCCTTCTACATTGGCCACATGGACATCACATTCCCCCTTTGGCCCTGCACCAAACGGACTGTCATCAAGACGTTTGCCCATTGCTTCGATCCGCACAGCCTACACTCACCTGTCATCATCCTCCCCAAACTCCTCTTCAGCCAGACCCAGGCAGATGGCTACAACTGGGATGACTATGTCACCATGCAGTTCAAAGACTGGTGGAAGGAGGTGCTGGAGGACCTGGAAGGGCTACCCTCAGTGAAGATCCAGAGGAGGGTGGCCTGGTCCCCGATTTCGAAGATCTGGCTGCTGGCATTCGCAGATGCGAGCAAACAGGCGCATGGCTGCTGCTGCTACGCCTATTCCTTTGCATCCAGCACCTCCCGCCCCATCCCTATCAGCATCCTCGATGAGCACGGCAACTGTTGCAAGATCTCCAGCAGCGCCTACTGCACTCTGCTCCTCTCCAAAGCCTCTCCCAATCCAGGTCGCCTGGAAGACATTCCAAAGCTGGAGTTGCTGGCAGTGGAGAAGGCAGCAAAGCTGCTGCGCTTCGTGGAGAAGCAGTTGCCAGCCACCATCGGCATGGTGGAGAAGCGCGTCTACATGGACAGCATGATTGCCCTCCAGCAGATCCACCTCGGACACGGGCCCACCACCTACGTCAACAACTGGATCGTCAACATCCGAAGCTTGCAGGAGTCCGTGCACTTCTCTCTCCATCACGTCCGCAGCGAGGACAACCCCGCTGACCTCACCTCCAGGGGCATCTGCTTTGCAGACTACCTGCAGAAGGACAACTTCCGCCTCTGGTTCTATGGCCCCAGCTGGGCCCAGGGCAAGGCTTGCCAGTTCCCCAACTGGGAGCCTCCAGCCCACAAGGCGGACGGACTGGCTTCGCTGGAATGGAAGCAGGAGGAGAAAAGCTTTGGACCGGAGTACCACATCATGGTGAACTCTGGGCGCAAGCTGGTCATCCAGCCCAGCTACCCCGGCCCCTTCCACATGCAGGCCGAGCAATACCTCCGCAAGGGAGGTCTCCCTACCCTCCTACTCATCACTGCCTACATACGCAGAGCCTGGAGGAAGGCTAAAGGAATGCCTAATCCAGGAATGGCAGCGGAGATGGCAGACGAGAAGGGGGCCTCAGAAGAACTCTGGGTCCGCCATCTCCAGATGAAGGCCTATGGACCGATCATCTCCGTCCTCACAAAGGAGAAGGGACGCTTGCCGACAGCCGAGGCAAACATGGTCCGGGACTTGGACTTGTTCTTCAGTGAGTCCGGCCTCCTTCGCTGTGGCAGCCGACTGGCTATGGCCAACGTCCCTGTAGACACCAAACACCCTCTGCTCCTGCCGAACGACCATCCATTCACCGTGCTCCTTGTCCTCCATTTCCACAAACTGGCAGGGCATCTGACGGCTAGATTGACGGCAGGGCTCTTTCAAAAGTGCTATTGGATAACTAGCGCCATTCGGAAGATGCAGTCCTTCATAAGGCTGTGCAGCGTCTGCAGGAGATTTGAGGTGATGCCGTTCGCCTCTCCTCGCTTCCGCCCATATCCAGCCCTGCGCTTCGACAGTGCTTGCACCATGCAGCACGATGCCTGAGATGAGGAGTAGGTGGCGGAGGGTCTCAGGCGACAGCCACCACTGCCCTGCCGAAAACCCCCTGGGCCTCGGCTTCTTCTTCTGCTGTCTGGCACATTCAAAAAAAAATTAAAAGAACTCACTGAAATAATGATCTCAGCACTGAAGAAGAGCTGCCCTTTCGGCAAGAGAAGGAAGAGAGCTAAGGCTTTTTGGTCAGAGGCCTGCAAGCAGGCACAGAGAAGAATAAGGGAGGCTAGAACAAGCCTACGAAGAAGACCAGGAAATCGGCGGCTCCAAGAGGCCCACTCAGCAGCATGCCAGGAAGGAACAGAGATCTTTCAGAGGGAAAAAAGAAGAGCATGGACAAGCTTCGTTTCCAGTCTAAGCCTCAAGGAGAAGAGCAAGAAGGTGTGGGGAGTGCTGCGCAGCCTGGACGGCCGAAGCAAGAAGCCCCTTCCAAACCGCCCCATCACCACCCCCTCCGGCAGACAAGCCTCCAGCGACCTGGCCAAGGCAGACATCGCAGCAGCACACTACGCGGCGACATCTAGGCTGCTAATGAAGAGGGAGAAGTCGAAAGCTGCATACTCAGCCGTTAGAGAGCATCTAAGGGCAGGTGAAGCAGAAGACCCACAACCCTTCGAACAGGGCGAGCTCGAGGTGGTTCTGGAGGCAGCCAAAAAGAAGGGCAAAGGAGTCGGAGAAGATGGAGTCCACCCGGCCATGCTGGGAGAGCTACCGGAGGCGGGGAAGAGAGCCCTGCTGGCTGTGCTCAATCGAAGCTGGAAAGAGGCAAGAGTACCTGCACTCTGGAGATCGTCGCTGATCATCCCTATCCAGAAAAAGGGAAAGCCAGAAACAGAAGTGAAGTCCTTCCGGCCAGTGGCGCTCCTGAGCGTACTGGGCAAGATGCTGGAGACTCTGGTCAATCGGCGCCTGCAGAGCTGGGCATCGAGGGTCGGGGCTGTTCCAGTCCAGCAGTCAGGATTCGCCGCACGGAGGTCCACCACAGACGCCCTGCTCAGCATCTCCCAACCCACCTTCAACTTTTCCTGTGGACTTTTCCGCGGTCTACGATTGAGTCTTCCGTGGAGGACTGCTCAGGCAGCTGGCGGAGAAAGGCCTGCCGGCAGCCTGGCTGCGATGGCTCGCCCAGGGTCTTCTCAGCTGGCCTCCCTCAGGGCTCCCCTCTGAGCTGCGTCCTATGGAACATCTTCTCATCCGACCTCCCCAGCAGGATCACTGCAGCTGCTCCCTCTGCTGAGATCGTCGCCTACGCCGACGACGTCACCCTACTCATCCCGGCAACAAGCCTGGAGACCATCGGCGACGAAGCAGGAAGAGCTCTGCGAGCGCTAGAGCTCTGGGCTGAAGAGTTCGAGGTGAAGATTGCAACTGAGAAGACGTCGGCGATGCTCTGTACTCTAGACCCAAGCCAAGGCCCAGGAAAAGCCAGGCCTCCTCCCGCCCTTCAGCTACAAGGACAGCCAGTCAGTTGGACAACCAGACTCTCAATCCTTGGAGTGGAGTTTGATCCTCAGCTTCGCTTCACAGGACAGGCCAAAAATGCAGGAAAGAAGATGAGCAAACGAAACAACATCTTAAGGGCTCTGGCAGGTACATCTTGGGGAGCGGGAGAAGCAACCCTACGCCCTCTGTACAAATCCTTCATCCGAGCAGCAGGCCTCTATGCCAATCCATCCTGGTATCCTTTCTTGGCAGAGTCAAACCGAGAGCTGCTGGAGAGAAGTCAGAGAGCCGCAGCCAGGGCAATCACAGGCGTGCCTAGGGGATTGAACGCAGATGCCACAGTCCGAGAAGCAGGCCTGGAGCCTCTCCAGCTCCTGGCGGCCAAGGACGCCGCACACACTCTCTACTCCCTTCAGCGCTGGCCAGACCATCACCCTCTCGGCGCCCTCAGCAAGACCCCTCCTTCAAGACCACGCCTCAAAGCAGCAGCAGGATTCCGCCCATCATGGAGGAGCACAGCCGACGCAGAGCTGGAAGCAGCACTCGGACACCCTCCACGCCCTCCCCCATGGCCACCTCCAGAACAAGAGCCTCCACCGGCCCTTGCAGACGACGCCTTCGACTGGCCTGCTCAGGAGAAAACGGCATTGAAGCAAAGGCTAGAAGAGCAGACAAGCTTGCACTACGCCTGCTCCGTTGCCCCCACGCATGTCCATCGAGTCACTGGCGAAAAACCCCTTCTCCTCGGCCACATGGCCCAGCCCTTTGCTGCCGCCATCCACCAGCTGCGCCTGGGACGAGCTCCTTGGCTGCAACAGACCAAGGCCAGACTAGGGAGAGCCCAATCACCCCTCTGCCCCCACTGCGAGACTGAGCCCGAGGACACCCTGCACTTCCTACTACGATGCCAAACCTGGAGAAGAGAGAGACGAAGAACCCTGGGACCAAGGCCTACCCCCAACATCCTTCAGAAACGGCCTGAAGACGTCCTCGACTTCCTTCTGCTGTTTCCTGCTCAAGCAGGACTACCGCCCCTCTGAGGCGGTTGCTGGAACACCATCCATCCATCCATCCATCCATGCAGCACGTGTCCATCGACTTGAAAGGGTCTACATTCAGGTGTATCAAGACCCTGAGCAGAAACTGGAGCCCTATCGAAAGTACAAGAAGGCAAAGGAGTTGATGGTAGAGAGGACTGGGTACATCCTGGTGTATCTCTGCCAGGTGGTGCATGCAGTGGCGCTCCACCAACACCACCACCTTTCCCATCTATGAGTGGTGGGGCTACAAGACCATCTCCTACCTGAACTTCATCCTCATGGTCGGAGAGGTGGCGGTCCAGCACAAGTCAGTGGTGTCCAGCCTGGGCTCCATGTACAAGAAGGCAAAGGAGTTGATGGTAGAGAGGACTGGGTCCCAGTGCCACTCAGAGCGGGAGTTCTGCAAGAAGCTCACATACACCATCATCTGGGACGAGTCCCCCTTGCTGTCCTTCTGCCCCTATGAACTCAAGGGCACCTACGACGCAGAGGTCATCGGCGAGATTTGCGTCCGCATTCCATCCCTACAATCAGCATTCTCCACCTACCCTCCAGACCCCGACTACACCTGGAATCAGCCTGCTTTGAAGTGTCTTCCATCCGACATTCTACTGTCCAAGGAAGGGCTGTCAATGAGAGTGAATTGGAAGTTGGTGGTTTTGAATCCTCAGATTGAGGTAGGCCAGGAAAGCGGTATCAATTCCTCCACTACTCCTCCACTGTGCCCTGGAAAGAGAGACTTAGGACCTGAGCTTAGCCAGATGAAGCGCATCAGTCTGAAGCCTTCATGCTACTACCAGTTCTTGCTGAAGGGCTTCCAGCTCAGCTCATCTCTTGGAATCTCTAGGAAGAAGAGGCTAGTGAATCTAGCAGAGCCTCTAGCGCATCGGCGCCATCGCATCGATGCCATCCATGAGAGGCTGTCAAAGCTGGAAAAGATGAAAAACAGCTCCAACCCAGTCTCTCCAAAACTGCACTTCATCGTAGAGGCAATGATGAAGTTTGTCCACGACAGCTGACTGCTGGATGAACATCGCATCTGTGTGCTGGAAGAGCATCAGTACCAGATCTTCCGACAACTCTTCTATCTCAACCCCACCAATGGTCTGCGAGCAATGCTGAAGCGACAGGACATCACGGCTGAAGTGAAGGGATCGATGATCTTCATCAGCCAGTGTCACATGGCAGAGGTGAATCGGATTTATCCTAATCACCGCCTGCCAGGAAACAGCTTCTGCTCCTTGTTCATGCTGGTGGAGTTGATGAACGGCCAGATTATCTATTTGGCTGGGGGAGGCAGTTGGGACTTGACCTGGTTCAGTCCAGAAGTGCACTGCTATCAGGTGACCTGGTTCAAGTTTGTGGACAAGACTGATGAAGGCAAGATCGGCGACTACTTCTGCAACCTCACCGGCAGCGTCTTCACCACCTACCAGATGAGCCCACACCTGCACAAGCTAGCACCTGACATCAACTTCGATGCCCCTCCCCTCTACAATGTCCCTATCCTCCAGCCCTTTGCCGCCCTCACCGCCTACTCAGCCGACATGCCTCGCATCGATCGACAGGTGGAGGCCATGCTTCAATTCTCCAGTCATCTCTCCTGGGAGCCAGAGGAGGTGTCCAGAAACATCAAGGAGTACAGCAGATCGTCGACTGGAGTAGTAGGTGCGATGACGGAGGGACTAAAGGAGGTGAGAAGGAAGAGTGAGGTGGAGGTGAGAAGTCTGAAGGACCGGATTCTGTGACCCATCTACTTCATGCTGGGAGTGGCACTGTCCATTGTGGCGATGGTCGGCCTCTGCGCGGTGATGATCTACCTCACCCGCTTCACGAGCTGCGGCTTGTCCATCATCTGCACCATCGACAACATCATCAACACCATCATCTCCATGTTCAGCAGGTGCTGGCCTGACAGAGGTCCAGGACCTGGCTCGAGTCTCACCAGTTGGATGAGGAAGCAAGGAGAGCAGAACGAAGAAGACCTGCCCTACAGCACCACTCTTCTACCTCAAGCTCCTCTCCCTCCCTTCCGTCCCCCTCGCAGGCAGGTGAGCATCGGCTTGCCCACCTACTATCACCCAGAGGTCGAGGACACCCTGCCCCGCACTTCATCCTTCCCTCAACTCACTCCTCAAGATCGAGCGAGTCTATGCAAGGCCTACTTTCATCGCATTCCAACGCCACTCAGCGATCCATCCTCCTACAGCGGCCCATCTTTTGCTGCTCCTCTACACCGGTCCGAGTCGGTGCTGACCTTCTACGACCCAGAGCAGATCCAGCTGGGAGCAGAGGAAGAACTGCGCCTCGTAGGCCTTCGCTGAAGAACGCGGGACCCAGCCCTTCATGCTGATACCTTGTCCCCTACCATTAGATGTACCCCATTCCTTGCTTTGCTTCTGGTAGCCATGACTTCCTCCGATCCTTGTGATTTAGTTGGAGCACAGGGAGTCTGCGCTGCTTCAGCATCATAATGGACTTTGAACGTCTGTCTCTTATCATTCACTATTTAGCTGGCCCCCTCCTGCTTCGTCCCGTCAGTATATGCAATTGTTGGAATGTAGAAAAGAATGGAAAGCTTGGTGGTCTCTGTGGCGGACACGATGCTTGAGCTCAGCAACATCTCCAGCTTCACGCACTAGGGCCCCACCGATCGCTTCGGCAACCTCGAACAGCCCGCCAACCATCCCAGCGGCAATGTTACAGACTACGCCTTTCCCTCCCCCATCGATCTGGAGTGGAATAGCGCAAGTTCATCAGAACACTCCAGCTTACTATTCAGGTCTTCCAGCTAAGGCAACAATCATATATTGGAATCACAATGCAATATCAGATGCTCAAACAGCACGTGCCATAGCTGAAGAATCTTTCAAATCAAGCTCACGACTTGTGCTCCACTTCATTACTCCTGTACAACTAGTTAAGGAGGTTAAGAGCAATGTCTAGCAAATGGCAGAACTGAGTGCTGAGGATGAGCTGAAACAATGCCAAGAAAAGGCTAAAAGAGAGAGAGCATTATAAAGAGTTCAGCTTAGATGCCTGCAACAAAAGGCTTTCCCAAATGTCTGAAAGAAATAAGAAACCTCTTACACATGAGAGTCCAGGAGTGAGGGGGTCACGGCTTTAAGCCCTGCCCCAGAGACAGAAAGAGCGCCAGGCAGATGAGAGTCCTGAGTTGAGAGGAAAGCGCCTTGAAGATCTGTCCCAGATACAGAAAGAGTGCCTGGCAGAGGAAAGTCCTGAATTACGGACAAAAAGGCTGGATAAATTGGCCAAGCATTACCAAGAGAAAATTGTGACTGAAACACCAGCTAACCTTGAGCAAAGAAAGAGAATTGAAAGGCAGAAAAAAGGCTCAGTAAGGACTTTGAGTGTGTGAGAGAGAGGCAGTGCAGGGAGGCAATTGAAGAAATGCTTAAACAGAACCCTGAATTAGAAGAAGAAAGAGACCTTTTTGAGGAAATCCTGGCTAGAAAAGGTCAAAAGTGTGGTGTTTCCCAAGCCAGTGTTGGTGACCTTGGGTTGATGAGGCGGGCGGAGAGGTGCCGAGATCATTCTGTCTATAAACCCGCTTCTGTCGCCATCCCTTTCCTCCGCTCGGTGCACGACTAAAGAGATCCTCGCTACGTTCCTGCTGCAATGTACCACAGCATTTGGTAGAACAGAGAGCTAGGTTGCTCAGCTGTACCCTACGACCGACCACCTCTACAAAGCCGACTACAATGCCCAGCCCAACTTCTGCCTACAGCGCCCATTCTACAACTCCAGCCTTTGATCTCGCTGCCTTCTAACAACAGCGTTCAAGTCAATGGCTCCAGTCACTGATCTACTGCATCAGGACAGCGAATCGAGACCAGCCTGCAATGCCGGCCTTCGCTTTGCTGCTAGACAGAATCACCTGCAGTGACAGAACTTCACTCAGCCAGAGCCGGCCTCATGAACTTCGATACAGCAACATCTGCGACTATGCTGCAAGGAATTGAAAATTGACTTTGAGTCTATTTTCAATATCCAATCTTCACCAGCAACATCGCGGATATTGCAAAACTCTCTATGTCAAGCAATGTCATCGATGATGTCAATCAACGTCATTGCCACCGTACTTCACTGCAACGGGTACAGAAGTGCACAGAAAGTACTACTTTCTCCCTACCCTTGAAAGGCCCTCATCATTCTTCGATGCCACAATCTATGCAGCCAAAAGCCTCCTGCCCACCCTCCCTCCTGTGGCCTATACGCGGCCAAAGGCCTCCTGCCCACCCTCCCTCCTGCGGCCTATACGCGGCCAAAGGCCGACTACCCACCCTCCCTCCTGCGGCCTATACACGGCCAAAGGCCTCCTGCCCACCCTCCCTCCTGTGGCCTGTGGCCAACGGCTTGCGCCCAAGCTTGCCTGGCCTCGCAAGCCTGCCTTTCGCACCACTGACATTCGCGTCCATCTCCATTCATCTTCAGCCATCACTGCCTCTACTTTTGCTGCCGGGCGAGAGAGAAGGGTACCCAAAACCGGAAACAGGAACCTGAACAGCAAGGCCAGCCAATCGGCCAAGCTCTAGCATGACCCCAGACAGATGGACAGCGCCTGCATCAAACGCGCCGACACCATCATACAAGCACCCTCAAACTACCCTCCTCACTCTACTACTCATAGGGATGGAGGCCAAAGACTTGCTCCAGCTACCGCTGCTACAAGAACGTCACCTCTCTCACCGCTGGCGCATTCAGCAAGTCTTCACAAAACCCTCCGTCTACCCTCAATCCCCCTTCATCACTGAGGCAGACAAGATCGGCCAAGAGTGTGCTATTCTCCGCCAAATGCACCCAGCTGGGCCTCTCTGAGACGCA
>JASANA010000332.1:0-18308 GCA_030248095.1 Ptycholaimellus sp. GST1_10
ATTGCACTAGAGGAAAGCCATAATGGAGACGGGGCCTAGTAGAGGGGGTTGGGGGGAGGTTGGGGAAGGGAGGGAGTGGATGAGGGAGGGAGGGATGGAGGTGGAGTTTAGTCGACCTCCTCGATGGTGGGGCCAGCGCCGCCGTCGCCGCTAGCAGCTCCGGCACCACCCGGCATTCCGCCCGGCATCCCGCCCGGCATCCCACCAGCAGACTGCAATCAATCCCATCATTTAGATTGACAAGCCAAATGACGGGAGAAGGAGGTGCATGAATGGTTCGCTTCAGCTACTATTTGATCCGCAACATTAAGCTTAGATGGTTGATCCAAGTTAAAATCATCAAAAGCGAGGAGGAATAGGAGGGGAGAAGAGAAGTGAAGAAGAGAAGTAGAGAGGTACCTGGTAGAGCTTGGTGATGATGGGGTTGCAGACGGCTTCGAGCTCCTTCTGGTGGTGCTCGAACTCCTCCTTCTCGGCGGTCTGGTTGTTCTCGAGCCACTTGATGGCCTCTTCGCAGGCGGAGAGGATCTTGGCCTTGTCGTCGGCGGAGATCTTGTCCTTGAGCTTCTCGTCCTCCATGGTCTGCTTCATGTTGAAGGCGTAGGACTCGAGGCCGTTCTTCGCGGCGATCTTGTCGCGCTGGTCCTCGTCCTCCTTCTTGTACTGCTCCGCCTCCGTCACCATCTTCTCGATCTCCTCCTTCGACAGGCGGCCCTTGTCGTTGGTGATGGTGATCTTGTTGTTCTTCCCCGTGGACTTGTCCATGGCGGAGACGTTGAGGATCCCGTTGGCGTCGATGTCGAAGGTCACCTCGATCTGGGGGACGCCGCGGGGAGCGGGGGGGATCCCGGTGAGCTCGAACTTGCCCAGGAGGTTGTTGTCCTTCGTCATGGCGCGCTCTCCCTCGTAGACTTGGATCAGGACGCCGGGCTGATTGTCGGAGTAGGTGGTGAAGACCTGGGAGACCTTGGTAGGAATGGTGGTGTTGCGCTTGATGAGGGCGGTCATGACGCCGCCGGCGGTCTCGATGCCGAGGGAGAGGGGGGTGACGTCGAGGAGGAGGAGGTCTTGGACGGCCTCGGACTTGTCCCCGTGGAGGATGGCGGCTTGGACGGCTGCCCCGTAGGCCACGGCCTCGTCGGGGTTGATGGACTTGTTCAGCTCCTTCCCCGAGAAGAAGTCCTGCAGCAGCTTCTGCACCTTCGGGATACGCGTAGAACCGCCCACCAGCACGATGTCGTGGATCTACAATTTCCTTTCATACTTCACACTTCACTCATACTAGAATGAAGGGGAGGAGGAGGGATGGGGAGGGATGGGGAGGGAGAAAGGAAGGATCAGTGGACATCATGCAGAGAATTTCGACAGAGAGCTCTGTGAGGTAAAGGCAGAGATCCGGCGGGGGCATGATTCATCATCTCCAGCCAGGGGGATGGGAGGGAGGGCGAGAGGAGATGAAAGAGAAGAGAAGAGTACCTGGCTCTTGTCCATCTTGGCGTCTCGGATGGCCTTCTCGACGGGCTCCATGGTGGAGCGGAAGAGGTCGGCGTTGAGTTCCTCGAAGCGGGCGCGGGAGATGGTGGTGTAGAAGTCGATGCCTTCGAAGAGGGAGTCGATCTCGATGGAGGCCTGAGCGGAGGAGGAGAGGGTCCGCTTCGCTCGCTCGCAGGCCGTGCGAAGGCGACGGACGGCGCGGGGGTTGCTGCTCATGTCCTTCTTGTGCTTGCGCTTGAACTCCGCCAGGAAGTGGTTCACCATCCGGTTGTCAAAGTCCTCACCTGCGCACCAAGCCTCTTTCAAGGGAGGGAAGGAAGAAAGGTAGAAGAGGGAAGGGGGAACCTCCGAGATGGGTGTCACCGGCGGTGGACTTGACCTCGAAGATGCCGTCCTCGATGGAGAGGATGGAAACGTCGAAGGTTCCGCCGCCGAGGTCGAAGATGAGGACGTTGCGCTCGCCGGCGACGCCCTTCTTGTCCAGGCCGTAGGCGATGGCGGCGGCGGTGGGCTCGTTGATGATGCGGAGGACGTTGAGGCCGGAGATGGTCCCCGCGTCCTTCGTCGCCTGTCGCTGGCTGTCGTTGAAGTAGGCCGGCACCGTCACCACCGCGTCCGTCACCGTCTTACCCAGGAACGCCTCCGCCGTCTCCTTCATCTCAAAAACCACCCAGTCTTTCAGGAGGGAAGGAGAGGAAAGAAGGAGGGGGAGGGGGAACCTTGACAAGGACCATGGAGGAGATCTCCTCGGGGGTGAAGGTCTTGTTCTCGCTCTTGTACTCCACCTGGATCTTGGGCTTGCCGCCGTCCACTTGGATGATCTTGAAGGGCCAGTGCTTCATGTCCGACTGCACCGCCGAGTCGTCGAACTTCCGCCCGATCAACCGCTTGGCATCTGAAGGACATTGGAGGGGTTGAAGAGGAGAGGATGAGGGGAGGATGAGGGAAGAGGGTAACCGAAGACGGTGTTGTAGGGGTTCATGGCGACCTGGTTCTTGGCGGCATCTCCGATGAGGCGCTCGCTGTCGGTGAAGGCGACGTAGGAGGGGGTGGTGCGGTTGCCCTGGTCGTTGGCGATGATCTCCACCTTCCCGTGCAGGAACACACCCACACAGCTGTACGTCGTCCCCAGGTCAATACCGATCGCCGGTGCTTTCGCCATTCTGCAATCCCCTCCTCCTTCTCACCACTCAGCCTACTAGAAGTCTTCGTTTGCCTAATTTCTCTACTATTTCATCACTCCACTAAAGCATTCTCTTCCTGATGTATCCTCGCCGCTAAGGCAAAAAGAAGGAGCTTACGCTTATTGAGCGCTGGGATGGGAGCTGAAGTTTGGTTGAGGGCAAGCAGATGAGGCAGTAGAAGTAGTGGTTAGCTTCCGCTGTTCTAGAGCTGTCTAGCGTTCTTCTGGTCTGAATGATGCCAGCTCATAGGAGACGGGCCTTTATGCGGCCTCTTGGGGCGCCTTCCAGAAGCTTCTCTCCCCTCCAGCCAATCATCTTTCCTTGTCTGCTTTCCTGCGCATCATTTTCACCTCTCGCTCATTGACGGCGACGAATACGAAACCCGCTCATTGGTCGTCCCTACTCCCATTGCGTCACTCTAGCCACGCCCCACAACCTCGAACTTTCCAGACTTACCACCCCCGCGCCCCCTTGCCCTTCAACCCTGCCTTGCCCACCTCTCCCCGCCTCATCCCGCCTTTTCCCGAACATTCTTTTGGCGGGACACGTTGCCTTCCCGACATTCCAGATCATTCCTATGGTCTATGATTCAAATGGGAAGTGAGCATACGCAGAGACCTTTATCGGCATTGGCTAAGCAGACCCGCCATTGTGATAGCACAATGGAAAACTTAATCAT
Organism: Ptycholaimellus sp. GST1_10; assembly: GCA_030248095.1. Taxonomy (NCBI): domain Eukaryota; kingdom Metazoa; phylum Nematoda; class Chromadorea; order Chromadorida; family Chromadoridae; genus Ptycholaimellus; species Ptycholaimellus sp. GST1_10. The sequence continues at coordinate 3,358 of JASANA010000332.1, forward strand.
GTGGCAGACACGTGCATGCACAGGATGTCGTCATTTTATTTATCTTTTAACTAAGTTTCTGGAGCGAGGCATAGTAGAAAGAATCTAGTCCGACAAGGCATCAATATTCAGAGTCACTTCGTTGATGCGCAAAAAGTTCTGCGGCTTTCGAATCCCTGGAAAACAGTTGGACTCAGAACACTGGACTATGGGAAATGCTAAAGTATGTGAAAACATTTATGAGTGCGTAGATTCTTGGTGCGCATGAAGAAGTGGTCTGGGAGGGTTGCCGAAAATGTCTTTTCGATCACCGTCGCCTTCACCGACGCCAGTCCAGGCCTCACAACGCACCACATCTTCTTTACCTATTACCTCTTCCCCTGAGCAGCTTACGGCAACAGCGGCGTCCCGAACAGGCTGAAGTCTTTGGCGCCCAGCATTGCCACCTAATCCCAGCAGCAGTTAGTCAATGAGATGAAGCGGATGGGCGGAGACTGCCTTTTGAAATACGAGTCGATCACCGGGCTTGAACTCCTGCTCGCCACCCAGCATGATGATATCCTCTGCCGTCACCTCAATCACACTCTCCCAAACTCCCCCAAGCCTCCACTGAAAGGCAGGCGGGGACTTTGTAACTGCGGCCTGCGAGGTGGAGGACGGCGAAGAGACGCCCAACCTCACCTCCTTCCACCTCTGCTCCCACCGCATCCCTCAGCTCTTCAAAAGAGGAGCATCAGCAACCTCAGCTCAAGGGCCGGGGGCTTAAACCTCTGGCCAGAGGAGAGGAAGATGAGCAGGGATCCTGCCCCGAAGCCATAGAAGATTGCAATGGACCACTGCGCAAGCTCCGACAGGCATTTCCAACTCCCACCAGTCGTCTACACAGCATTCTGCATTTGTCTTCTCTTTCTATGTCTTCTTTGCCTAGCTGTCTTTAAGATTGACTTGGATTTGATTGGTGAAATCGGGATGTTTAGACACAGTTTAATTTCATAAGTTTATTTACAACTTAGACAAACACAGTAAAAAGGTACAATCAAGCAAATCGCAGTTTTTTCTGATAAGCTGTATCTGAAGTGTCAGCCTTCTTTTTGAAGCATGAGCGGTCTTCATCGGCAGGCGGAGAGTTCTCCGTCTCATCAAAGTCCAACAGATCCTCTGCAGCAGAGATGGATTTTCTCTGGGAATGATGGGGCAAAAGGAATGGACGTTTGTTGGCGACGAGCTGTTGGAAGGCGGCAGCTTCAGCGGGGGAGAGGACGGAGAGAAGCTCTTCCGCTCCTCCGGCCCCGTCCAACCCCAGCTCGCTCATCAAACGCTCCAGCTCCGCATCCTCATCCACCTCCTCGCCTTCTTCCTTCCCGTCCAGGCGAGCCTCCACCTTCGCTACCACCTGCCAGTGGCCTCCTCATCTCTCTCTTCACCAGTAGAATTGGAGAGGAAGAATGAACCTTGCGAATGTAGTCCGAATCCTCCTCTTCCTCATCTTCTTCTTCTTCTCTCACCTCCTCGCTTTCCTCCTCTTCTGGAGTAGCTGGGCGCAGAGATTGGATGACGGGGTCTTCGCTGTCGGCGTTCTGCAGATGAAAAGATATGGAAGAAGGGAAGAGGCTTAGGAGGTATTGGCAGACCTGTGCGTTCTTGAGAGCCTCAATGACGGGGTTTGGTTTGCGATCGAATGTTCGGTTTGCGAGACCCTCGTCCACACAGGCTTTGTAGAAGGCCTCGGAACAGGTGGCATGGGCCTCGCAGCGGTAGCAGGTCAGGCTGCAGTAGCGACTGTTGCACCGGGGACAGGTGTAGAGACCTGCACAGCCACACTGCATCCACCATTCCTCTAAGAAGGCCTCAAATGAAGCCATACTTGAGGGATCAGCGGCGGACTTTTGGCAAAAGCGGCAGGCATCTTTGCTCTCCTCACAGCTGATATCCTCCGGGCTCTTATAGCTGGAACTGCTGGCCTCCATCCTCCTCTATCCTCTTCCTCGATCAGAGCTCTTGCGTCAAGAAGAGGTTGAGTTGAAGGGAATTGATGCGCAGGCAGGCTTTCGCTGCGGGAGGCGCTGTGGGCAGGGGATCCATTGCCAGGGCAGCAATCGTTCCCTCCCTGCCATGGCCAGTCTCAGCAGCACCTACACTGCCTCCTTTCCGGCATTCTCTCTGCAAACACCTCCACGCCCCATTTGTTCTCTCCCCCGCCAGCATCGCCTCAGAAGACAGCAGGACCTTGCAGACTCTGCTCACTGAGGAGGCAGCAGAGCAGAAGCATCAAGGGCAGAGTGAGGAGGCGTGAGGAGGCGAAGAAGCCTTAACTGAGGTAAGCCTTGCCTGCCGAGGCTGCCTGAGGCAGGCGGAAGCGAGAGGTGATGGAGGGAGCAGTGTTTGTCCATTTCAGCCCATGCTTACTAAGGCAGAGAGAGGGAGAGATTACGCCCCAATGAGAGAGACACAAAATCGCCGTGTTCATCAGCCCCTTCCCGTTTGCCCCCCGCGGACATGCCCTAAACCTCCTGGGGGGTTGAAGGTCCCCGACGGCTTATCGCCCCACCTCTCGCATCATCTCTTCACTACCTCTGCGGCAGTCCTGTCCAGACCAGCTACAGGTTAGCCTCCCATTCTTTCATTTCTGGCACCTTTTCTTGCTCAACCATCCTCTGCAATCGCCCGTCACTTCCCAGAACAGCTCTCAGTCTAGGCGACAGCGACCAAGGGTTTCTTCCAAATGTTTCACGCAACTCATTTCAGGGTATCACTTTTCAGGGTACTCACACAACTAGATCTTTTGCATATAAACTCTGGACGCCGACCATTTCAACACCCTTCCTATTCCAACCCCACATAACCTACACTAAAAGCCATCATTTTCAGCAAACATCATCTAGTGCTATCTCATCTAGATCGATAGGGAACGCACTATCTCTACACTGGTAGATGTTTGTTTGAAAATGATAGCTTTTTATTTTTGGAAAGTTGGGGTGAGAAATGGCGGGGAGTACAGATGTCGGAGGAGACGGAGGCAGCATTGGATGAACTGGCCAACCTGGCCGGGGAGAGCAGCGCTGCATCCGATGAGCCCACACCTCCATCCATCGACCCATACATCCCTCCTTCTCAGGAGCAGCCCCACATCTCTCCATCTCAGGACCAGCCCCAACCAGAGCCTGACCTCAAGGTTCTTTTTACACCTTTCATAATACTCCTGATTTTGAGAAGATTGAAATAGCAATCACTCGTTCATATAATTTTTGAAAATTGAACAAAATTATAATTTTTGAAAATTGGACACTTCTTACGTTGAACCATAATGTCAACATAATACAAACTGAAAACCATGCCAACATAATACAAACTGAAAACTTTAAAACTGAAAAACGACAAAAGTTTCACTTGTATTCTCGGCCTTCCTGTGAACTATCCTGCTAAAGTTTGATGTGTGTTGAGGGTGCCGATTTCTTCAACCTGGGCGTGGGTGAGGCGGCATCAGCGACCAGCGAGTCCACGGACGTCGCCCAGGATCCAGCAGCAGCAATGCAGTCAGCAGAAGGCATGGAGATGGACGTGGGCAGTGACCAGGTTCCAACCCAGCCTCCAGCACCTTCTCACCTTGCATACTCAGCGCCTGTGATCGGCTACAGCTCTTTGTGCTCTCCCTGGATGGGCACTTACTCTCTCTGACACACACACACTGAGCCATGATCTGGGTGGCCAGGCCAGGTAGAGTCGCCCCTGGATGGCACCTGCACTCTCACCTCCCTCAATCCTCCCACCCCTTTCCAGGAGGAGGACAGCGCCGCATGGCCCGACGAGTCCAACCTATTCACCAAGCCCCCTCAGCAGCAGACCACTCCAGCGGAGTCAGCAGAGAAATCCGCCTCACAAACCTCCACTCCTCTACAGGAGGAATCTGGCAGTGCTGACGGGGCTCCTGCCACCTCCGACGCCGCCCCCGAAGGATTCACATTCCAGCACGCCAAGGACGGCTACAACTACTACCAGGACCAGGAACAGCGATGGTCTCTCCTTCCTCCTTCTCCCCTATTCTTTCACCCACTAGTCTATTCTTACAGGTACTGCCAGGACTCCTCCGGCTACTGGTACTACCAGAGCGAAGCCGGGGAGTTCGTCCTCTGGCAGACTGACTCTACTCCACAGTCACAGCCTCCCTCACAAACACCCGCCAACTCGGAGGAGGCAGGGCAGGAGCAGAAGGCCCCGGAGGCCACGGACCAGACAGCCGCGGTGGAGGCGGCGACGATCTCCGCCGAGCCCAAGCCCGCCCAGGAGGAGAAGCCTGCCATGAGTCTGGAGGAGGAGATCAAGACTCTCATCGGCCTGGACGCCGACGGACACCCCGCCTATCCTCGCAACCAAGCTGGAAAACCCGTTCACACACTCCTGTTCACCCTGCTTCCTTTCGAACTCCCTCTTTGCTTCATAGATCCTTCCCAGTCTGTCCAACGGCCAGAAGGTCTTCCCGCTCGGCAAAAACAGCCTTCCCCTCTTCCCCATCGACAAGGAAACCAGTTGATCCTCTTTATCCTTCTTCCTAAAGGAGAATGGGATTGGATGGGTTGCGCAGGCAAGCCGACGTTTCCGATAGGAGAGGACGGGAAGCCGGTGTTCCCGCTGAACCAGCACGGGGTGCCGATGGTGCCGGTGGACAAGCGGGGGAAGGCCGTCTTCCCCTACGACGAGGCGGGGAAGCCGATCTTCCCGCTGGGCAGCGACGGACACCCCACCGCCCCCGTCGCCCTCGGCACCGACAAACTCGTCATGCCCCTCGACGCCGACGGGAAACCCATCATCCCCAAGGACGACGAAGGCATGCCTCTCATCATCATCACGCCCGACGGCATGCCTATCCCCAATCCCAAAGGACGCGTTCGATTCCATTCTTCGCCTCATTTCTCAGCTCCAGTAGAGAGTAGAGGTGTTTAGGGCGTAGAGTTCATGAAGGAGCAGACGGCGAAGCAGGCGGCGATGGAGCAGCAGCTTCAGTGGCAGAACTACTACCAGCAGATGCAGCAGTACCAGCAGCAGTACATGCAGTGGGTAGCCGACCCCTCTCAGCCCTCGCCCTCCTCCCAGCCCCAGCCTCTTCCTCGTCTACTTGAAGATGCAAATGCAGCAGATGGCGTCGCAGTACGGCGGGGCCGGGCGCTTCGGCTACGCTGGCTTCAACAGCCCGATGCCGCCGGTGCGGCCGATGGTGCCGGGGGGCCTGGAGCCTAGCGGCTTCTCCTCCTCCCCCAACCTGGGCGCCACGGCGGACGGGGAGGGCAACGCGGATGCCATCCTCTCCGCCGAGAAGAAGGACAAGGCCAAGAGTCTCATACAGCGACAGCTCAAGGCCACCATGGAACGCATGAAGGAGAAGGCTGAGGCTGAGGTACTCCCTCTTACCCTCCTTCTTCCCCTCTCATCTTACCCGCTCTCTTTCAGAAAGCAAAGGAGCAGAAGGAGGGCTCCACTGGTCCCAACACTCAAACACCCGCCGAAGCTCCAACACAGCAAGCTCCGCCCTCTGAAAACCCTCCTTCTCAACCTCGTAACAGCCCAGTAGTTGAAAAGGAGAGGATAAGCCTGAAATGAATGAGTTTGAAGCAGCAGAGGAGGTGAAGCCTCGACGACGCAGCCGCTTCGATCGTGGGCCGGAGGAGGGGGCTACGAACGGAGATTCGGGCGGACGGACGCTGTGGAAGCCGGAGCCGTACAACCCACTCAACGTCCTCAAGAAGGCCAAAGAGGAGAAGGCCAAGGAGGACAGGGCTAGGGAGGAGAGGGCCAGGGCCTCCGGAGGCCCTGACGACGCTGAGCCTCCTCGCCGGTCCCTCCTGCCTCCTCTTTGCCTGCCCCATGAGATGATGAGAGGGGTTGAAGACGGCGGTCGAGGAGCAGGAGCGGAGGGCGGAGTCGGTCCCCGTCCTCAGGGCGGCGTCGTAGTCGCGGGCGGCATTCACAGGAGCAGGAGGAGCGGGAGCAGTACGACCAGCGCTATGGAGGAGGAGCCAGAGAGTACCGTGGACGGTCTCTTACTCCTCTCACCCCCTCTCCCTGCCTACAAAAGCCCTTGGTTGGCAGTGATGATCGCTACGAGGATCGCTGGGGCGGCAGAGGCATGGGTCGCGGCCGTGGGCGCGGGGGCTACTATGGCTACCAACAGGGGCGCTACTACGATGGGCCTCCGCAGGACGATCGATACCCGCCCGAGGTCTCGCTCTGCCTCCCTTCTCTCTCTCTGCATCATGAAAATCTCTCTCTGCTTGTTGAAGGACTACGATCGGCGGGATGAGGAGCGTCGCGGCGGAGGTCGTCGAGTGCGGCTGTCCAGAAGTCGCTCACGCTCCCGCTCTCGCAGTCGCTCCAGGAGCTCCAGGAGTGCTCGCAGCCGGTACCTTCCATTTCTACCAGCACTTTGCATTAGGTGCTAGTGTGATGTTGCAGAAGCCAGCGATCGCTGTCCCGCTCCCCCTCTCCGGTGAGGAAGGAGGTGGCGGCGCCGATGAAGACGACGATGGTGCCGGAGCCGGTGGCCCCGCCGTCCTCGGCCCCGCTGGGCTTCGAGAATGTGCGGATCACGGTGGCCGTGCCCGCAGCCCAGGGAGAGGCGGAGGAGGGCGTGGTGAAGAAGCGGAAGAAGAAGAAGGAGAAGAAGGCCAAGAAGAAGAAGAAGCGCCACGGCTCCGACTCGGAGGAGGAAGAGGGAGAGGAGAAGGAGGAGGACGAGGAGGCTGAGCGACAGCGGGCTGAGGAGCGGGAGCGAGCGGAGCGGCGTCGGGCGGCCCTGGAAGAGGCAGAGAAGGCCCAGCGGGCGGAGCTGGAGCGGAAGTTCCGGGAGCGGAAGGAGGCTGAAGCCGCGGAGGCCAGCCGGTTGGAGGCCGCCCGTCTGGAGGAGGCCCGCAGGACCATCACCGTCATCAACAACTCCGAGGAGCCGGTCACTCAAAGCCCCTTTTATGGTGTATTTGAGCTGATGGAGTGGGGAAATGAGTGCAGATAGAGTGGCCGGCGCGTATCTGTCTGGACACACGGACGGTGCCCTGCCTCAGCTACTCCGTCCATCCGGACTCCTACACCAGCTTCGCCGAGCTCAAGACCGTCTTCGACAAGCAGGGCGGTCTTCGCAACGCCCTCAATGTGATCAGTCATATGAGAGGCGGGGTGGAAGAATGAAAAAGGGGGGTTGGAGGGTCTTCGGGCGGCTGAGAGAGAGCGGGCAGCGGAGCAGGTGCAAGAGGAGGCCTCCACGCCGGTGGAGGAGGACTCGGGGCCCAAATGGCGTCCCATGCACGAACAGCCCGTACAAGCCCCCGAGGCTCCCGATGCCGCCTCCTATCAGAAGGTTTCTGTTGAACTGATGAAGAGCGTTGGTGGGTGGAGGGAGGGTAGAATTGGAAGGGCCATGAGGGTGGTGAGTACATGCCGGCAGGGGCGGATGAGATGGAGATGAGCATGAGTCCTGCCCCAGTCCCCCCTCCACCCGAGGAGGAGGCCAAGCCCAGGGGGAAGAAATCCAAAAGCAAGGGAAAGAAAGGGGACCCGGAGCTGGAGCGACTGCGTGCTGAAGCCATGCAGAGCATGGCCCAGACCAAACGCCTTCTAGCTGCCATCGATGCTCGCGAATTGGTTCTCCTTCCTTCTTTCACTCATTTCATTTCTCTCTCATCACTTTTCAACGACACTTCAATTGTCACCAGTAACGTTGCAGGACCCTGAGGAGGTCGCAGAAGCCGCGGAGAAAGAAGCGGCGGCTTCCAGCGGCAAGGAAACGAGGAAGACGAAGAAAGCCAAGCGGAAGGCCAAACGGGGAAAGAAGAAAAAGGCGAAAAAGGTCTCTCCATCTTCGCAGCCTCCTCTCAACTGAGGCTGAGGCGGAGATGAATTGAGGCGAAGAAGCGAAAGCGACGTCGCTCGAGCAGCAGCTCCTCCAGCTCTTCAGGCCCCGACTCTTCAGCGGAGGAGTCGGAAGAGGAGTCCGAGGAGGAGGAAGAGGCGGAGGACTCCACGCCGGAGCGGAAGAAGAAGAAGCGTCGCCGCAAGACTTCCGACCAGCCAGCCAAGAAGAAGGCCAAGAAGGCGAAGAAGAACAAAAAATCAGCCAAGCGAGCCAAAGGCGAGGAGCAGTCTAGTCGTCAAGTCCCCGCCCAGCCCCTGAACAAAACTGCACCAGCCCCTGACCCTGCCAACGACCCATCGCACGAATCCGGTTCACCATTGCTCTCTGCCTTTACCCTTACTGCAGTGCATTGTCTTTCTCTGCTGCAGGGGAGATAAGCGAGGAGGAGGACGAGAAGCGACGGCGGAAGGGCCCCATCGACATGTTCGAAGAAGGCTCTGTCGGGAAGAAGGTTGGCCTCCAGTCCACAAACACCATTTGGAAAGGACAGGTAGGAGAGAGTGGGAAAGGGGCATGAATTGTAGGAGGAGATGTCATCGGCGGAGGCGGAGATTCTGGCAGCGCTGCAAAGCGGGAAAAGCGAGCCCGGGGCCGTCATCGCTACTGTCCGCAAATATCTCAACAAAAGAAACGTCCCATTCCCTTCCCCATCTCCTGCTCTTATGAAAAGAGGTTGTCAAGTTGCAGTAGCGGCGATGTGAGTGGACGCACGCCCAGTGATTTATTTTTGCCACTTCTTAGCATCGTCTGCACAGATTCTGCACTATATGCTGTTTGATTACAATTCCTTCTTCGTTTTGATAAGTTTATGCGGTTTTAAATTTGTCATTCATAACACGATTGAATGCGGTACAAGCTACATCTTATAGAATATCAGTTATTTTCTGAATTTTTAAATGAAAACAAAAATGTTAGCTTAATCCTTGAACCTTGAAGGTGCGGAAGATACTAAGAGCACGGATAACTAAAAAATTATAAATTATATTTGCGTAAATTTGCTGCTGATTTTTCAATCTTTGCTTAATTAATGTTTTTGCGCTAGTTGAGGAAAGGGAAGTATAAACTGAGCAAACAACGGAGAATTAATGAGCCTCAATAATCTTCCTTCAATGTTCTTTTCTCAAGCATTACTTTGACAAGCCGAGTAAGATTGTTTTTACTACATATGCAATTAAAAAAGGATAATGTATACAGCGTTTTTGCTATCGCTTGCGAGCACTCATATAAGGAGGAGGTTAGAGAAAAGGGAGAAGACGAAAGGAGAAGGTGAGGAGTTAAAGGCGGACGATGGCGGCGAGAGACTTGACCTCAGCGGACAGGTTCTCCAGGCACTCCTTCGCCGCTCTCTGCACCAGCTTCTGCTTCCCTCCTCAGGCCAGGCAGGAGGAACTGTGAAGGAATGTGAACCTGCTCCGCTCGCAGCCACTGCACCTCCTCGTCCAGGCTCTTATCCACTGCTGCCCACTGCGCCAGCCAGCGATCGAGGTTCACCGCTCGTCTGTAGGCTTCGCGCACTGCAAGAGATGCGGCCGCAGTCTCTAGCTCTGAAGAGGATGCAAGAGGGCCCAACGGGGTGCGTCCATGTCGGGGAGGAAGCTGTAGGGGAGGAAGTCGGGCGGGGCGGAGGGTGGGTCGGGGTGGACGCTGGGCGCCGGCGGGCAGTCCTCACGCAGAGGTCGCAGCTCCGGATAGACGTTCTGGAGACTCGGCATCTGGGCCTGGCAACCAGGCAAGTCTCCTGAACACCAATTTCAATCCTTGTCCAAGAAAAGCTAACCCCTGCCACGGCGCATAGCTGGCGCTCCCGTTGCTCCAGCTTGGTGATGGAGGCTTGGCTCTCATGCTACAGACCACTGCCTTTCTCTACTCACCGCAAGGCAAGAGGAAATGGGAAAGAGAGTAACCAGAAGACGAGCTTCGACGTCGTTCCGCGCCCTCTTCTTCTTCACCTCCTCCATGAGCTGGCCACCGCGCTCCTCCGCCCTCTTGTTCTCGGCCAAGCGATAGGCGAGGTGCTCTAGAAACCAAACCAATTCTCTCATTTCCTAATTACAGATCAGAGCTTCAACCCGAGTTGACGTCCATGGCTTTGACGATTGGAGGTAGAAAGGGACTGGAGGTGGAGGAACTGATGGAAGCGTGTGTGTGAGACTGAAGTGAGAGAAACGAAGGAATACGAAGGGGTAAAAGGCGCAACTCTTGAACTTACGGAATGCAAAACAATGGCTTGGTTGGCCAGTTGCATTGGATCAATTCAACGCTTCCTTGCATTTCGGCGTTGCGACGCTTAAAGACAGTTGAACGGGTGTTTTCATTAAAGCAAAACAAAGAGAAAGTTCAGAATTTCGGAGATGCCTGGGGATTCTGAGAAATGAATGCAATTTTGTGCAAGTGGTTGTTTGTTCTACTTTATCTAGCAACGACAAAAAATTCGAGCGATTTTCAAGCGTCTATTTCATTGGAAGCACAATTTTTCGCATCTTCACTCAAATATGCAACAAGTATCAGATGTAATGGCGCGCAATGATGCAGCAGTAGTTATATCCATTGCTGGCGCGTTTGCAGGCCGTCTTCTCTGGACAAGCTCGGTCAAGACCACAGGGCAGGACTGACCACGCCTGCGGGTCCACATACACCACTACGCACTCCTCCCCCTCCTCTTCTTCTCCAATTCTCTTTCTTCCCTCTTAGGTCCAGCTGGTGAGCAGAAAGACGAGTAGGTGAGGCAGTTGTGGCTGTGGAGGCGAGCATGGTGATAGGAGCGGTGCTACTAGCTGTCGAGGTAGGAGGCAGGAGATGGGGATAGCGCTGCGGACAGCAGCCCGTCGTCCCGTCCGCCAGCAGTTCACACCGCCTTCGCCCTGGACAAACTCCGCCCAGACCATATTCGCACCTCATGGCCTCAGTGGAGTTGGCCTGCAAACTAGCTTGGCATGACTGTGGGGGGAAGGTAATGAGTGGAACGCGGGGCAGGGGCCAGATTAGTGGTGGGCCGCCGGGACAAGGCTCCTGACGCGGCTCCAGGCAGCAAAACAGGGCTGGCACTCCCTCTGCCCTGCTGAAGGGGCGCTGGAGCTGCTTCGGAAGACAAGGCAGATGGTCAGGACACTGGGACGCGTTCTTCGGGCTGCAGCTAACCTCCTGCCCAGTTAGTTGGATGGCTGAGGATGATGAGGGAATTGCTGAGACAAGGGAGACCTTTGGACGGTTGCTGGTCTTTTCTAGAAGAGCCCGACGACAAGTCCGCTGCGGTTGGCAGCACAGATGCTCCAGAGTACGCGTCTGTGTGCACATGTAATCATCTGGACAGTTTCCTTAAACCTTTTCTTTCACAACTTTCTTTTGAGATCAATAATCGCATCAACGACAAACGTTCGTCAATTCATTTTTGCTGCAAAACATTTATTTGAGTGATATGAATAGAACCTGGAACGCCGGGGGAGCAATGTCTTGGTCTTCCTCCCAAATAATCCCTCAAAGTAGCCATGCCTAACGGACACTCCAGCGTGTAACTACAGCAAATCTCAAAACCTTCTCTGGCTTCTTCATCTCAGATGTAGCAAAAAACGAACTTAACTTTTTCATTATTCGTAGATCGCACGCAGTGATAGTGAATGGAACAATGATCGTCTGACTCGCAGTATGGAATCTGAGTGGGCGATATAGATTTTTCCATTTCGCTCTCTGGCGCAGGACATCTGAAAAGGGCCTGAAGAACATGTGAAAGAAAAAATTAACTAAGAACTGCTCACCTTGGCGGAGCGGGACAGCAGAGGCTAGTCATCTTACCCAAAGCTAGGCACTCGAAACCTGGGCTGCATAAATTGTGCTGACCGCTGCGGCACACCCGTGGCCTTCCTTCCGGCCCCAGCTCCGCCTCTCCTTTCGGGCAACGGCCTCAAGTCCTTTTCACATCTCAACACCCCAAGGCTCGCCCCAAAACAGCGGCGAAAGACCAATGCAGAAGTCCAGGCAGTGCTCCAACTGGGCAAAGCTGTTCTGTCCACCGCCGCAGCCCAGGTAGCGGAAGGGCAGGCAAGCGCCCTCCTCTGCTACGAAGGCCCAGCGCTGCCCTGCCTCACCTCGCTGGCAAGCCTGCCCCTCTTTCACCGCCTCCGCACAAACTGCTTCTGTCAGGCAATCCTTCCATTGGCGTCTGATTGTAGTTGGATGTAGGGAAGAGGGATTGCCAGGAGCAGGGCAGCAGGCGCTGATGCGGCGGCCTTTGAGCCGGTTGCAGAAGTGTCCGGAGGGGCAGGGCTCCAGGTCGTTGCATCGACGCAGCTTTCCGGCCAGCCCGGGACTTGGCAGAGGATCGCCCACCGGACAGAAGACTCAAACAATCTTAGCTGCCCCTTTCATATCGCTTCAAGGGGTTCTAGGCGATGATGAAATGAGGTGTGGAATAGCTAACTGGTATCGGCGCATGCAAGGCGGCAGGCGCCCTTGGAAGTGAAGCGATTGTCATTGCCGCCGCAGCCTTTGTAGAGGAAGGCACGACAGAGCTTGGCCAGACTGTCGTAGTAGAAGGCCTGGCGAGGCTGGCGCCCGCACAGAACTCCCGCATTCACGCTCTGCTCGCATCTCCATTTCACCCCCCTCCTCAGCCACTCCTATGGAACAATGACAGCCAGGCTCACCTCTCCACTGCTGCACAGATGCTGAGTAGCAGGGCGACTAAGAGTAGCCCTGACCACATTCACCCTCTTCAAGATGCTGCTGTGATTGGTCTGCTTGGGCTCTAGTGGATAGCTGAGTTGGCTTCCGTCTGTTTGTCTTTCGGCCTAGCGGAGTCGCTAGGCATCCGCTTTTGCTGGCTGCCTTCCCCATATTCATCGTATTTCTCTGAATTTTCCTATACCATCCTTCAAACGAATAAGCTTGATGCGAAGAATGGCCAGGCAGGGTGTTGTAAGGTGAAACAATAAAGATGTGGATGATGAGAAGAAAGAGCGGAGTGCATAATGGGCCCGCCTCTGGCCAGGTGCACTGCTGGTCAAACAGAACGGCCTTCTCAGGGCTATAAAGAATGAGCCGTTATTATTGCTGTCATTGCAACACTGCAGTATATTGAGATCATGAGACTCCTGAGTCTTCTTCTGCTCGCCGCTCTTGGCGTCTTTGCTTACGCTCAAAGTTCTCCCGTTCCAGGTTCCCGTTTCCAGTTCCAGGTGGATTTTGCCTAGTGGTCTAGTCAAGCAAATAATTTCAGAGCCCCCATCGTCTACGGTGGCCGTAGATGATGTTGAATCGAGCCCAGAGGACAAGATAGCCAATCTGAAAGCCAGAAAAGAGAAGCTGAAGGCTGTTTTGAAGAAGAAGCTGGAAAAGCTGGAAGGCAAGCCTGATGGCGCGGAAAAGATCAAGGGCCTGAAGAAGAGGCTTGGCAAGGTCCGCAAGAATCTGAAGAAACTCAAAGCCAAGAAAAAGAAGGAAGAAGCGGGCAGCCGACAGAAACGTGGCTGGTTCAGCTGGTTCAATGCGGAGGAAACAGAGGAAACAGACAACGATGTAAGTTGATCATCCGTTTTTCTCATTGGATGATGTTCTCTATTGAAGGTAGAGGAGGTGGAGGCAGCAGAAGAGCCTGAAGAGAAGGTAGAAGTGGAGGATGAGGCAGAAGTGGAGGAGGAGGCAGAAGTGGAAGAGGAGGAGGAAGCAAAGGGGGTAGCGGGTGGACAGACGGAGGGTGAAACGGAGGAGTTGGAGATGGAAGGAGAGGCTCCCACAGAGGGTCTGGCGGCGGAGGAGGAAGCAGCCCAGCTGAGAGAAAAGCTGGAGACAGTTAGGCTGATGGTGAAGAAGACTGAGGCGGAGATGAAGGCAGAGCTGGATGAGCATATCTCTGCTCTGGAGGCTGTCCTAGAGGATGAAGAGGAAGAGGGAGAACAGGAGGTCACGGCGGAGCAGAGAGACCTCAGCGATTGGCTTCAAGGAGCCGGGGAGACATTTTCCAACTTCAAGGAAGCGGCGGCAGCAAAGTTGGAAAAAGCCAAGGAATTTGCAAAAGAGAAGCTAAAGAATTGGAAGAACAAGGTCGCTGATCAAGAATCATCCTCTGTAAGTCAATATTTTTCCATAAATTGATGAAAATTGTAATTTTTTCAGGTGGAAGAGGAGAACTAAATTTGTTCTTATATTTTGTCATGTCTACTATTTTTTGTCCTGATATCCCCTCCTCCTAGCGAGTGGAGAATATTGAATGGTGATCTCTCTGATCGCATTCGAAACCATTTAGCATTCTCACTCACTCTCCATTGCGGGTGCTACCATGCGCCCAACGAGTGTTCATCCTGCTTTGCTCTTGTACATTATTTCTCAAATACGTTTAACTCTTTTTCACGATTTGTAAACGCTTATTTTTTACTAACACAAATCTCAAAATCCCGTACTCGCAAAATACAGAAGTTTCGGCAATTTTCCCTTCCAGAAGTTCTCAGAATCCAATTCAGGAACAAAGACGGAAGCATTTTCCAAAAGGAAATAAAGGCCCGACGTCACAGCAAATGTTAAGTTAACCGATCACAAAGCATCCAACATGTGCCATTGACGCAATTTACCGGCTTTTGACTGGGCCTACGTAAGATCGGAGGAGGAGACAAAGACGAGAGCTTTGCTTCTGCTCATTCCATTCATTGAAGAGGAATTGGCTGGGCTGTATCGTCTTCACTGCAGACATGAAGCTAGCCAGTAGCCTATTGCTGCTGCTCAGCTTTTTGGTGACAGCAACGGAAGCGCTGCCACACACATCGTACAACTCCCGCTCATAAACTCCTTCTTTTCAAAACTCCAACAATCCCTACTGATTGCAGTCAGGCGTTGGAGCTTTCGAACGCGGCCTGGCATTGGCTGGAGGCCATCCTTCGGGCCAATACTAAGCCTCGGCCGCTCCTTCGGTTGTCTTCTGCTGACAGAGATGGAGAAGGAAGCAAAGGAGGATAATTTGCAGGCGAAAGGAGCGTCTGCAGATCAGCCATCGCAACTGTTTCCTGTCAGCCGTCCAGTGCCGCTTCGCCAGTCGTCTGGAAAGGCCGCTATTCGTCCATCACTCCCTGCCCTATCCCTCCCTGCCTAA
>JASANA010000333.1:0-18770 GCA_030248095.1 Ptycholaimellus sp. GST1_10
GGAAGTTGGCGGAAGTGGTGCTGGGCGTTGTAGTAGCATTGTAGAGGTGGTCGGTCGAAGTACAGATAAGCTAACCACTCTCTGCTACCAAACGCTGTGGTGTTAACAGCAGGAACATAGCGAGATTCTCTTTCGTAAGTCACCGGAAGAGGCCCGGAAGAGCCGGGAAGGAGAGCGGAACAGGTTAGGGCATCTTGGGGAAAATAGACAGACTGATTCCGGCCTCCCTTCCGCCCGCCTCGTCAACATGGGACGGACGAAACAGGTTTGGGAAACATCACAATAAGTATCTAGAATGATTGGTAGATTGGGCTTTCCAAATAAGCTACTTGACTGGCTCACATAAATAGTTAAACCATAGAAAAACAGATTTATTAATTCATGACAAGAAGAATTATCAGCAATCGCTTTTTCATCCATTCTGCAAGGCTAAACTAAGCTGGGCTAAGACCTCTAAATTTCATTTGTCAGGCGAGCATTTGAAATGCCCGCCAACGGAGAGCTCTCAATGCGAACAGCAGAAGGCATGCAGCACAGGCAGAGTTGAGCCTCAGAAGGCCGTCTTTAGCCTAGAGCTAGCGCCTGCGGAAAATGTCTCGTCTGCCTAAGATCGCCTCGGCTGCCACCGAGCACCGATCCATCAATCCCATGATGCAGTGGCTGCGCGACAAACTCACCTACGTCAAGCGCCTCGAGGTTGGCCCACCCTCCTTCCTTCTCACGCCTCTCTCACCACCATCCTCCTCTCTTGTCTAGCAGAATGGGGGTGAGAGGAGCTAGGCTGAGCCTTGAAGGAGTAAGAAGTAAGTAAGGAGGGATGACAGGTGGAGCGAGAGGATCAGCCGCCGAACCGATGGCCAGACGATCAGGTGACGCGGGATCCGCCGCCCCCCGACCTCCCCGGCGGCGTCCATCATCGCCTCGCCGCCAACTACTACTACGATCGAGATGGTCGACGCACCGTCCTTCCACCACCCGCCCTCTACCAGAAGGGCACCTTCCAAACACTCGCCGGCGAGCCCATGGAGTCGTTGCCCTTTCTTTTTCCTAACCTTCCTTCATCCAGCTTTCTTGCCACACATTCACTGCCACAATCTTCACCATGCAAGCAACAGCTTTATTTACTTACCATGTGCAATTGTTGGTTACATTTCACTGCGAGAATCTAGGTAAGAAAGTGTTGCAGGAGCGCGGTGAAGGTGCTGAAGGGACCGGAGGTCAACTTTGGTCTGAAAGCACCTACGCCTGGCTTTGGCCTTACGCTAAAGCGACATAAGGCACCCTTGCAAATGTTACTTTATTTCATTGGCAAAGAGGTTGGTTGGTTGAAGGAGAATGAGCAAGGCCACATTCTCACTACCCCAAAGTATGATGCCTTTGAGACCTACGACGTTTATGATTCCCCTTCCAAAGCCTAAACAGCTCATGTATTGCTGTACTTTTATTTAGAGTGTTTGTGAACATGATTAGATTTCAGCCTTCTGAGCTGGACGAGAGAAACCAGACAAATTAGTGTGACTATCCAACTCGCTTTGGAACATTCTTTTTGGCATCGTACGGGTAGCATTGAACGATCAAAGTTTACGCTAGTTATTTTGACAAAATATAAATATATTTATACATAAAAAATTAAAATAGATCAATTAGGGTTCCCTAATGTAGAGTGGAATTTCATACTCGCGCCGCTCTCCTGATTGCCCTCCATGCAGGCGCTCGCAATGTTTCCATTTTCCGGGCCTCTGGCCATTGTTTTGGTCAAAGTAAATTCGAAGCGTCTATCCTTCGCCCCACAGCTGGAGCAGCCAGCCGCCTGCCCATCACCAACTCCCTCCTTCACGCCTGTGGGGAGAGGAGGGACGGGAACGGCACGGACTACAACGGGATCTCCTGCAACCTCCAGAGGGACAGCAGCGCCGCCTGGCCAGTCTTCCTCTTCTAGCCACCACTTCATCATCACCCTCAACCTCCAGTCCAAGCTCTAAAGCGCTTCAGGAGGCTCTGGAAACTTCCATCCTCCTTCCTTCGTGGTTCTCTTTCATTCTTTTGGGACGGGCTTTGGGGGTTTTGGGTTGAAGCTGGGAGGGATGGGGAGCGAGCTGATGGACACCTGCATCAACTTCCGCCCCAGCTATGGCTTCTAGGACAAGTTCGACTTCTCCGAGACCTCCGCCACCCTCTCTCTCCTCTCCCATTCATCCACCACCCTTTTCTCACTCTCCCTCACGTTGATGCCATCTTATTGGCGATACGCTGCCCTTTTGCAACCCTTCGAGAACCTTCTCTAGCCCGGCTGACCTCTTTCGCAATCCTTGTGTTTGAGTGACGTCATCCACCATAGCCCCTCAATACCTACACCCACTCCTAGGCTCCACACTCATCAAGCGCAAGTGCGTGCCCCCCTTCCAGACCTACCTCTCACCCACTCACCCTCGCCCCAACCAACAGCCCTCCTTAGGGCTTAGGCAATCAGAAACTAGTTCGCCTGCCCCATGGCCTCCCTCTTCACCTGCACCGGCACCGGCTGGGGCAACGAGAGCTACGTCAGCTCCGAGGAGGCCAACAAGTTCATCAACAGCTCTGCCTGGGGCTACGACAACAGCGCCAGCAACAAGGGGGCCAACAAGTCCATCTACAGCTCTGCCTGGGGCTACGATGGCAGCGCCAGCAACAAGGGGGCCAACAAGTCCGTCTACAGCTCTGCCTGGGGCTACGATGGCACCGCCAGCTCCAAGGAGGCCAACAAGTCCATCTACAGCTCTGCCTGGGGCTACGATGGCACTGCCAGCTCCAAGGAGGCCAACAAGTTCGACTACAGCTCTGCCTGGGGCTGCGACAACAGTGCCAGCTACAAGGGGGCCAACGTCAGCTCCAAGGAGGCCAACAAGTCTGCCTACAGCATTGGCTGGGGCGACAAGAGCTACGACAGCTCCAAGGGGGCCAACCAGTCCACCTACAGCACCGGCTGGGGCAACAAGAGCGCCGCCTCCACCGGGGGGGCAGCCAAGAGAGTCTCCGGGGCCTGCCTGGGCCGCGAGAGCTCCGAGTTCCTCACCGCGCCCACCTCCAGTGCCAGCAAAAGCCGCCAGAAGACCGTCAGGTTCATCTCCAACTCCCGCCCGGGCCATGAAAGCTTCAAGAATGCCGCCACCGCCTTCAAGAACCGGAGAGGCAGCCAGGGGTGTCTCAAGGGCCTGCCTAGGCCACGAGAGCTCCAAGAAAGCCCCCAAGTCCGTCTCCGTCACCTGCGAAAGCCACAAGAACACTAGCAATCCAACCACGCCCATCTCCACTGCCTGCCAGGGCCAGAAGAGCGCCGTCTGTGCTGGGGAGGCAGCCAAGAGAGTCTCCGGGGCCTGCCTGGGCTGCGAGAGCTCCAAGTTCGTTACCACGCCCGTCTCCACCATCTGCCAGGGCCAGAAGAGCGCCGCCTCCACCGGGGAGGCAGCCAAGAGCATCATCGGCGTCGCCAAGAACAGCCACAGCTCCACCTCTCCTACCCTACCCTCTCTCAGCTCCCTATGCCTCTCAAAGGGGGGAGGAAAAGGGGTGGGGGGAAAAGAAAAGCTAAAAGGGCCCCCTCCTACCAAGAAGGGAAGGGGGCGGGAAGAAGAGGCAGAAAAAGCCCACAAAAGATCCAAAAAGGACAAAGAAGAGGCTTTGAGCCCACCTCACCAGAAGAAAAAAAGGCCCCCTCCTATCAGAAAGGGAAGGGGGCGGGAAGAAGAGGCCCAGAGCCCACCCCACCATCTCCTACACCCCCTCCAGTCTCACCAGCACTGCCGGGGCCGCCCTCCACGTCCCTCAGGGCTCCGCCGACCTCTCAGGGCCTGTCAGCACCGCCAGAGCCGCTCGCTGCATCTCTCAGGACTCCATCAGCGCCCAGGCCACCCTCCACGCCTTCTACGGCCTCTGCAAGTTCACCTACACCTTCTCTCAGCTCACCAACACCGCCCAGGCTGCCCTCCATGTCTCCACCACCCTCTCAAAGCTTCCCAGCACCGATGGGGCCAGTCTCCGCGCTTTCAAGTTCACCAGCAACCAGGCCGACCTCGGCAGCCTCTCCACCTCCTCTCAGTCCTCCTTCTTCTCCTTGGTCAGCTCGGACGCCCACCAGAACTCCATACGCGCCACTCAGGCCACCTACCGCAACTGCCAGGACATCACCAGCACCCAGGTCATCCTTCGCGTCTCCTACAACTCCTCTCAGCCCGCCTCTGGCTCCATGGCCAGCTCGTACGCCCGCCAGAAGTTCTACAAGTTCAGCAACTGCGCCCAGCCAATCTCCAGCACCTTCACCATCTCTCTTCACCTCCAAAAGTGTCCGTAGGGTGTAGTTCTGGCCTGAGAAGGCCAGGCTCCCCAAACGATTGCGCAGGGGAAGGAAGCGGGCGCCAGGGAGGGCTTCGCGAGCCTGGCCAGCACCGGCGGTCAGTTCCACGCCCTCTACACCACCCAGAACGAATTTCACATCACCTGCAATTGCCTCCTCAATTCCTCCTACACCCCTCCAGCTCCTCAAGCGTCAAAAGGGTTGCATTGGGGCCTGAAAAGCCTCAATGAACCCGCGCCTTTCCGTGTTCAGCCTTCCCTTCTCTCTCCTCTCCTGCCGGGGGCTGGATTGAAGCAGGGGGAGTGGACGGACATCTGGGAGAGCCACGTGAGCCTGGTCAGCACTGGCAGCCAGCTCTACAGCCTCTACGCCACCCAGATCAACACTGACATCACCTACAGCCACCTCTTCACCTTCTCACCATCGCCTCAAGCACTTCTGGCTTCTGTCTGTGGCTTTGGCCTCAGCAGAGCCGCAGCACCCGGTCAAAACTTTCCGCTTGCTTCTCTGGTCCTGCCGGGGGCTGGTTTGAAGCAGGGAGAGCAGACGGGGGACGGGAAGAGCTACGCGAGCCTGTCCAGCACCAGCGGCCAGCTCAGCAAGGACTCCACGGGCCTGGCCGACCACTTCGCCCTGCCCTACAGCCTCACCGCCATCCGGAACAACACCTTCGCCACCTCCGGCCATCCACTCACTTCCCACCCTCAGCCACCTATCCCTTGATCCACCTTTGAGCTCAGCTAATTTCAGCCTAGCCTCAATTTCACCTTTTCTTTGTCAGGGGTAGGGATTCAGCAGGAATTTCAAAAAGTTTGTGGATTTGTTTGAAGCAGCATTGTTTTATGGATTTCATAACAATTTCACTGAGCCTTCTATTTGCCACCGAAAGTTAGGGAAGCATGGTTCATGTACTTTAGGCTCCACTCATTCCACCTACTCTGAGCAGTTTCCATCGTTCTGCCTTCCAGGCACCATCTCACTCTCTCTTCTCAAATCCCTTCACCATGCATTCATTTGTAAAGAGAGGAGGCAGGAGTGGGCTGGGCAGTGCACAAGGCCCAGAGCTGCGAAAGTTTCGGCAAGTAGCAGCAGCCCAGAAACCTGGCGCCCACCTTGGCCTGCCTCTCTCTCCAATATTCAGCCCACCCGCACCACTTTAAGCCTTTAGCAGCTCCACGCCTATCACACACCCCTTACTTCTCCACCTTTTCTAATCTAGGCTTAGCACACAGACTCCCAGTACACAGATTCCCCGTAGGGCGCCAATCTTGATTGTGGTGTGCCTACGCTGATCTCCTGCTGTGGTTACTGCCCCCTTAGGCTCTCAGTTCATTCTGTCCATCTAATTCAGCCACCACTCCTTCGCCTCCCATGCGCCAGCCTCTGCCATTCCTCACCTCTACTCCAACCTCACCCCCATCCAGTGCAACTGCTCCACCCACCCACCAGCCTTCTCTTCCACTGCCACCTTCCAATCATTCACTTGGCCCCACCTTCCTTCCACCAGAATGCTCAATTTTGTTGGCAAGATTGTTTACCAGCCTTTTCTTATTGGCTTCAGGATTCCATGTGATTTTGCGAAAGATGCTTCTTTTGTTATACAGGCATTTCATGTGATCGCCCGTTGGGCACTTCTTTCTCGGCCTATGCGCCACCGCCTCAGCCTTCCGTCCTGCCTTTGATAGGAGGATGTAGAGTGGAATTTCATACTCGCGCCGCTCTCCTGATTGCCCTCCATGCAGGCGCTCGCAATGTTTCCATTTTCCGGGCCTCTGGCCATTGTTTTGGTCAAAGTAAATTCGAAGCGTCTATCCTTCGCCCCACACCTAATGTGGTTTTAGCTGCCTTTCAATATTGAGGAAGGATATGACGATGGATATGCAAGATGAGACAAGAAAAGATGGAAATCATTATTTCTCTTGTGCTTGAAGCACTTGAATGAAGGCAATGCTGGGTGGAAATGTACTTGGCGTAGAGCGCAGGAATAGGAGCGTTGGAGGGCAGTGCTAGCAGTGCGCTGTGGGATAATACGGGGGCGTCGGTGCAGTGGCAGTGGGGACCGGCGGGATTTGAAATGCTAATCGCCCTTTCTCCTCCACTTCTTCTGCGCCAACCGCCTTCCATCCACACAACCCCTACTGCTTCCTCTTCACCTGCCTTTCCGCTTTCTGTCTCTCATCACCAGTTTATGCCCGCTAGTTGCTTTGAAGGAGGAGCTAATGGCTGACTGAGTAATATGTGAGGGGTGGACGGGGTGGTTGTGGAGGGAGGGGCATTATTGGTTCAGATGGCGGCAGGCAGTCTCTGCCCTGTATGAGCAGGCGGCGGAGCACTGCCGCACTACTTACCCTCCTGCTTGCACTGCTGTCCTCCCCGCCCTATCATCCTATACCTATCCTAGCTTTCTGAATTGTTCTGTCTCTCATCACCAGCTTATGCCCGCTAGTTGCTTTGAAGGAGGAGCTAATGGCTGACTGAGTAATATGTGAGGGGTGGACGGGGTGGTTGTGGAGGGAGGGGCATTATTGGTTCAGATGGCGGCAGGCAGTCTCTGCCCTGTATGAGCAGGCGGCGGAGCACTGCCGCACTACTTACCCTCCTGCTTGCACTGCTGTCCTCCCCGCCCTATCATCCTATACCTATCCTAGCTTTCTGAATTGTTCTGTCTCTCATCACCAGCTTATGCCCGCTAGTTGCTTTGAAGGAGGAGCTAATGGCTGACTGAGTAATATGTGAGGGGTGGACGGGGTGGTTGTGGAGGGAGGGGCATTATTGGTTCAGATGGCGGCAGGCAGTCTCTGCCCTGTATGAGCAGGCGGCGGAGCACTGCCGCACTACTTACCCTCCTGCTTGCACTGCTGTCCTCCCCGCCCTATCATCCTATACCTATCCTAGCTTTCTGAATTGTTCTGTCTCTCATCACCAGCTTATGCCCGCTAGTTGCTTTGAAGGAGGAGCTAATGGCTGACTGAGTAATATGTGAGGGGTGGACGGGGTGGTTGTGGAGGGAGGGGCATTATTGGTTCAGATGGCGGCAGGCAGTCTCTGCCCTGTATGAGCAGGCGGCGGAGCACTGCCGCACTACTTACCCTCCTGCTTGCACTGCTGTCCTCCCCGCCCTATCATCCTATACCTATCCTAGCTTTCTGAATTGTTCTGTCTCTCATCACCAGCTTATGCCCGCTAGTTGCTTTGAAGGAGGAGCTAATGGCTGACTGAGTAATATGTGAGGGGTGGACGGGGTGGTTGTGGAGGGAGGGGCATTATTGGTTCAGATGGCGGCAGGCAGTCTCTGCCCTGTATGAGCAGGCGGCGGAGCACTGCCGCACTACTTACCCTCCTGCTTGCACTGCTGTCCTCCCCGCCCTATCATCCTATACCTATCCTAGCTTTCTGAATTGTTCTGTCTCTCATCACCAGCTTATGCCCGCTAGTTGCTTTGAAGGAGGAGCTAATGGCTGACTGAGTAATATGTGAGGGGTGGACGGGGTGGTTGTGGAGGGAGGGGCATTATTGGTTCAGATGGCGGCAGGCAGTCTCTGCCCTGTATGAGCAGGCGGCGGAGCACTGCCGCACTACTTACCCTCCTGCTTGCACTGCTGTCCTCCCCGCCCTATCATCCTATACCTATCCTAGCTTTCTGAATTGTTCTGTCTCTCATCACCAGCTTATGCCCGCTAGTTGCTTTGAAGGAGGAGCTAATGGCTGACTGAGTAATATGTGAGGGGTGGACGGGGTGGTTGTGGAGGGAGGGGCATTATTGGTTCAGATGGCGGCAGGCAGTCTCTGCCCTGTATGAGCAGGCGGCGGAGCACTGCCGCACTACTTACCCTCCTGCTTGCACTGCTGTCCTCCCCGCCCTATCATCCTATACCTATCCTAGCTTTCTGAATTGTTCTGTCTCTCATCACCAGCTTATGCCCGCTAGTTGCTTTGAAGGAGGAGCTAATGGCTGACTGAGTAATATGTGAGGGGTGGACGGGGTGGTTGTGGAGGGAGGGGCATTATTGGTTCAGATGGCGGCAGGCAGTCTCTGCCCTGTATGAGCAGGCGGCGGAGCACTGCCGCACTACTTACCCTCCTGCTTGCACTGCTGTCCTCCCCGCCCTATCATCCTATACCTATCCTAGCTTTCTGAATTGTTCTGTCTCTCATCACCAGCTTATGCCCGCTAGTTGCTTTGAAGGAGGAGCTAATGGCTGACTGAGTAATATGTGAGGGGTGGACGGGGTGGTTGTGGAGGGAGGGGCATTATTGGTTCAGATGGCGGCAGGCAGTCTCTGCCCTGTATGAGCAGGCGGCGGAGCACTGCCGCACTACTTACCCTCCTGCTTGCACTGCTGTCCTCCCCGCCCTATCATCCTATACCTATCCTAGCTTTCTGAATTGTTCTGTCTCTCATCACCAGCTTATGCCCGCTAGTTGCTTTGAAGGAGGAGCTAATGGCTGACTGAGTAATATGTGAGGGGTGGACGGGGTGGTTGTGGAGGGAGGGGCATTATTGGTTCAGATGGCGGCAGGCAGTCTCTGCCCTGTATGAGCAGGCGGCGGAGCACTGCCGCACTACTTACCCTCCTGCTTGCACTGCTGTCCTCCCCGCCCTATCATCCTATACCTATCCTAGCTTTCTGAATTGTTCTGTCTCTCATCACCAGCTTATGCCCGCTAGTTGCTTTGAAGGAGGAGCTAATGGCTGACTGAGTAATATGTGAGGGGTGGACGGGGTGGTTGTGGAGGGAGGGGCATTATTGGTTCAGATGGCGGCAGGCAGTCTCTGCCCTGTATGAGCAGGCGGCGGAGCACTGCCGCACTACTTACCCTCCTGCTTGCACTGCTGTCCTCCCCGCCCTATCATCCTATACCTATCCTAGCTTTGCCCCGGGAAAAAGGAGGGAGGGAGGAAAGCGAGGGGGGGGGGGGGAGGAGAACCGCCCGACCCCCCCCCCCCCCCCCCCCCGGGGGAGGGGGGGGGGGGGGGGGAGGGGGAAGAGGGGGGGGCCCGGGCCGGGAGAAGGGGGGGGAGGGGGAGGGGGGGAGAGAGAGGAAGAGGGGGAAGGGCAGGGCCCCCCACAAAACCCCCCCAACAGATTCGATTTTTGGCGAATTTTTTAAATTTTGAAAATGACCAAAATAACTCGAATGCGAATAATCTTTTTGCCTAAAACTCAGATGCATTTGAGCGTTGGTCAAAAAAGAAAATGTTCTAGACAATTCAGATGGTGGTAAAATCATCAAAATCGTCTCAGAAGAAAAAGACGGCCGACCAAAGAAAAAAGGTCTCCATAGGTCCTTCTTCGGGGTCGGAACACTCCCGGACTTTTTTTTTCCCAGACTTTTTTTTGAATCGCTGTAGTAAGCTATACCTACTAGTTAGTCTATACCGAGTTCGTCATGCTACTAGCTAGTCTATACCGCTATATAGGGCGTAGCCAACACAAGAACTAAAAGGCTCGCGAGGGACAGAAAATTCCATTTCAAAAAAAGTCCGGGAAAAAAAAGTCCGGGAGTGTACTGGAGGGGTCCTCTTCGTCTTGTCGTCGTCTTTTTCTCCATAAGCGCTCGGAAAGATAAACTAATTCAGCTTTCAACAATTTCCACGATGAAGGAGTCAATTGATGGGCCCAAGGTGGACGAGATACTGGCCGCTCTCAAAGGCCTGAGGAAATAGCCGCAAGTTGGGCTGTTCCGGAAAGGAAGGGTGAGGAGAGGAGGGAAGTTTGTCAGGGGGCTGAGTCCTGTGCCAACTGACAGGCGTAGAGGCTTGCACAAAATCGACAAGCACATGCTGAAGCAATGAAGGCAGACGTGCTAGGAAAGATCCTGGCCTCCAGCATGCTGAATGTCTGCTTTCGAATGCTGTGATGATATAGATAAGCATGTGGACCTGTGACGATGCTTCAAACAAGGCCTCGTTGCTCATTGAGGCGTTCGATTTGTCCTTCGTGCTTGCTTGTGAATTCTTAATTTTCATTTTTATTAATCGTTCTTATCAATTAGCCAGAAAATATAATGTGTGAATAATTTTGCATTCAAATATTTCAGTGTTATATATATTTTTGTTGACCGAATGTTCAGCGAATTTCCTATTACTACTTGAGTATTTTACCAAAAAATAAACAATGCACGTAAGTTGAATTTTTGAGATTTCTTTGGTCGTAGATATCACCTAACCCTTGGCGGTTAGTCATTTCATTCCATTTCATTCATTCGAAAAAAGGTGATAAACAGGTGGAAAAGGTAGAAAATAGGTGGGAAGAACAGGGCAAATCAGGCTAAAAAAATTTCCATTCCATTGAATTGACAGGTTTTTTTCAAAAAACTGATTTTTTTTCAAATATCAAGCGTTTATCACCTGTCTATTTTCCACTTACCTCGCATTCAACATAAATAATTTTACAAGGATTACACCACTACGACAATAAGTGGGGGAGAACTATTGATGACGTGAGTGATCAATTGCATATATCATACATCGTCAAGATCACATCATCCATTAGGTTGTCCTCAAGCATTGACACAGTTCTGTTCCTCTCGCTCAGCTGAAAGAGGAAGAAACGAGGTTAAAAGAGCATGCGGGGCTGGACAAGCTGAGCAGCGCCGCTATCAGATTGCAGAAGGTTGGGTCTTGTTGTGATGGAAGGGTGCAGTGTTTGCGCAATCGACCCTTGGCCTGGCGGGTGCGGCCTAATTGAGGCCGGGAGAGGCAGAGGGGAACTACATCTGTGTCCGGGCCGGGGAGGAGCGGCCTGGAAACAGCTGGGGCCCTGGGCCTTCTCCCTTTCCTGCCTGCCCCCAGTGAGAGGGCTCAAGGTGTGGGAGGTGTTAATGGGCCGTGAATGCCGCTGCTTGCTTCCTCCCCTCAGCCTCACTCACTCACGGCCGATTGACGCGCCCCCCTCAATCGATGCACTCTCTCTCTCCTTCTCCCCCTCTTCCTCCTCCCACTATAACGCCCCCACAATACTCCTCCTCTCCATCTCCGCCTTCCAAAGGGGCTGGGCGAAGTTCCGGCAAATCCTGGCAGGCTTCGTTGGCTGCCTATTCAGTATGGAGTGCGTGCGTGTGGCAGGAGGGGGGAGGTGCATGTTTGCGGCGTGTGTGTTTCCGGCATAAGCAGAGTGCGGGCGGCATCCAGGCGCAGAGTGGAGCTGGGATTCAATTTCCCTCGACCTGATCCCATTTCCGCTCGGGCAAGGCCCCCGCCTTTGCTTCCGTCCCCCGCCCGCCCTCATCATGCCCCTTCAGCCCCTCCCCTCCCAGACCCTCACACCTGCTCCTCCTCCTCTAAGCGCCTCCCCCACAGCCCGTTTTTGCCGCTTCTGGGGCGGCTAGTGGGTGAGTGGATGGAAATGGACGAGAGGCGCTTCATTAGGAAAGGGCCAGTATATGGGAGGGGCGTTGGGCACTTCGGAGGTGGCAATTAGGAGGGACCGCCCGCTTTATGCGACCCCCCGCCCCATCCCCCCGGCCAGCTCGCCCCTATCTCACCGCTCCAACTCTCCTCCATCCCCCACCAGTCCGCCCTTCTCACCGCTTCAATAGCAGCCCCAACTACTTTGCATCCTATTTCCTCTTTTTGCCTCCATGTGTTGCTGGTTAATCTTTATTTTTGTTAGATTTATAACATATTGCGACAATTGTACTTTTTTCATGCATTATTGCAGTAGAGTTAGGCAAAGAAGGTTAAAAAGTAGCTGAAGTCCTGGAGAGCAGGAAAGTGAAAAGGGCCTCCAAATGGCGGGAAATTGGCAGATGCTAGTTGGGCGATGGTGGGGCGGGTTTGATAAGAGGTTTGTTTTTGCCAGAATCTCTCCTCTGCTTAAGCGGCAAAGAAGGAAGGCAGCGGGCGGCAAAGAATGCGCCCCATATTCCGCCCTCCACTCTTCCAGACAGCTCCTGAGGGGGATGGCTGGCAAGCCGCTTTGCTAGCTCCCTCAAGACTCTTCCTTTCCCTGTCTTATGCTCCACAAAAGCCGATGCATCAAATGTCCCAGGACACGCGTACCCGCATACACTTTTTTGCCAGTTCCTCATTTCTTTGACTTAAAAAGCATCGGATTAGTTTGATCCGCTTTGTCAGCTATTTTTTTAAAAAGAAGAAAATTTTTGAGCTTCATTTTAATTGCTGAAATCCAACTACATTCATTTGGTCAGCTTCCTAGGCAACTCTAAATGACTGTGCTTTGAATGATTGCGGCAATGTGTCCAGTTTCGACTGTCACTTGCTGTCCACCGTTATACGTCAGTTGGGCTGACAATAAGTGCCAGCTCAAGAGAGCCTTGCTGCCCCGTTATTGGCTTCTGCTCCTGACAATTTCAAGCACACAGCCCTACATTGCGCCAAAAATAGCCCCGTTCGCTGGGAATCTGTTGTGATCCTACTTTGCATCCTTCTTTGGCATTAAGTGAGGCAAAAAGAGGGTACTTTGCTGTGAGAGCTGGGATAGAATTAGTGGCAATAACAAGCCTCCCCAAGCTCGTCACCCCATCCCCTGCCCTGCCCTGCCCTGCCTACCCCCGCCTCCTTCGGGAGCTAATAGGATGAGGGAGGAGTGCAGGCGGGCGGGCGTGGCGCTGATGTGAGCTGGCCAGGTAGATTGGCCTGTCCTTGTTCCCCTCGAGCAAAGCCGCCTAGAGCTTCTCAAGCCCTTTCCATTCCCCCTCACCTCGCTTCCCCCTCACCTATACTTCAACACCTACCCTGGCCCAGAAGAATCGCATATGCATGCGCTACGAGGCTTCCCTCATCCTAACTTCTATTTTACACTTCTGGCTTCTAGTCTGACCAAATCATCAACATTTTACATCCTCAATCAAATATACATTTGAAGTATACTTTAAAAAAAATAGGCTTGGAATAGAGCCTAGTTTTCAGGTGAATGTCTGGGATAGGTGAAGCGATTGAAGTACATGAAAAATGTGGTGATGAACGGGACAGTGGTGACTGGGAATGGTGGGCCGACGGCCTGCTATGCCTCTCGCCGAGAGACGAAAGAGCAATGGCTATCCCGGCTATGCCTCTTGGTTCATCCTCTCTTCTCCTCTCTTCCCCTACCCTCCCCTGCCTCCTTCAATCGGTGCCAGTTGCAGCTTCAAGAGGGGCAGCTGGGGCGTACCTCGGAGCGGTTCACGAACGGCGACACGATGATGCACGGACTGGTGAAGTACGAGCTGGGGAAGGGGGTGGCGAAGACGGAGTGCCTGGCCAAGCTCCTCGCCGCCGGCGCGGAGCCCAACGCCCTGGACTGGAACGGGGAGACCGCCCTCATGATCGCCGCCCGCCACATACTCCTACCCGCCGTCAAGGTCCTCGCCAATGCTGTTCCATACCTCCTCCTCCTCCATTGCCTTGTCTACCCTGCCTCTCCTTGATGACAGCCGTCAGCACTGCTGGACGTGGAGGATCGGGAGGGCAACAGCGCCCTCTTCCACGCAATTACCTCCAAGAGCCTCACCGTCGTCGAGCTAGTCCTCCACGCCGCCTACGCCAAGGAGCGCATGCGCCTCCTAACTCAGCGCAATCACGTAAGCCTCTTCCTCTCTCATTAGCCCTTTCTTTCACTCCATAGATACCTGCAGGCAGGGCAGACAGCCAGAGGCTACGCTGAGGCCCAGGGCCTCAGCCACATCGCCAGCTTCCTCTCCCGCGCTCGTGACGTTCACTTTCCATTTCCTCTCCTATGTGTTCCTGACATGACATTTCTTTCCTCTTGCCCACTTTCTATCCTAAGCCTAAGCCTCCTAAACCTAGCTAAGGCAGCCCTAAAAAGATCGGCCGAAAAAGAAGGCCCTGTCTCTCCAGACTCATTAGGCTGATGGAGGCTGTGGCTGTTTTTTTCTGTCGGCAGCAATCTGAGCAAAAGGCTGTCTGGCCGACAGGAGTGTGAACGAGAGGTGAGCGAGGCCAGAGAGGAGGCCGCGCTGGCCAGCGCTCGCTCACAGGCCTCGTCTCACGGCGGTTAGCAGCTCCTTCCTTCTCCCTTCCCCGCCCTCCTTTTCCTCAGTTGCCTAGCCCGCCCTTGGTTTCCCTCCTTCACCTCCAGCCCCCCTTACCCTCTCGACCCCCCTTCCTACTGGTAGTGGTTGAGTAGTGTTCCTTGCACTCTGCAGGCTCCAAATCCTCGCGCCTCCAGCGCCACAAGACCGTGGACACCGGCAATTGGCTGCCTCGTTAGCTTCTTACTCACCTACTACGCTTGCCTAAAGACTAGCTCTTCTTTCCTTTCGATCTAGACTGGAATGAATGCTTCTTTGCTAGTGGGCTCTTTTGGTGGGTTGGGGAAAGATATGGGAGAACTGCAGCGACGGGGAGCAACAGCAGTTTTGCGGGGCTCACGGCCCCGGTGAGTCCGAGCCGGCCCAGCGCGGACGGCTCCAGAAGTCAGGGGAGGGCGGAAGATTTTGCTCAAAGTGCTGTCGTCCTATCCAACGTCAACAAGGCCAGAAAGAGGTCCCTGCTCTTTGGCAATATTTTGAACACATGGCCTGCAATAAATATTGACCAATACAGGTTCTTGCGAATATTTGACCAGAAGAAGAAACCGGAAAGGCAGAATACTTAGCACAGAATTTCTTATGAAAGCAAGGGTACTTTGTGATCTCATGATTTGTGACTTCTTATTCACTGATTCTATTGTTTTGTTTTGAGCCGACTAAATAAATTTACATGGTGACTAGTTAAGCAAAAGAGTAGGCCACAAAGGTTATAAACATAAATATTTTCGCACTATTGGGCTGGCGCGAGGGAGCAAGGCGAACTGTCAGCGCCCAGCCCCTTTTTTCGACCTAGGTGTACGTTTTGAGGGTTATTGCTAGAGCTTATTTTTGATAAGGCTCTAGCGCCTCACAGGAAGCTTCAATCTTTCTGATTCTTTTTGCATTGGAAAGAGCAACATCGATTTGACTATAGTTTTTTTTTGACTTTTGCTTAAATCTTTTTTTTTTACCATGAAAAATGCAAAAAACCAGTTGTCTGAACTCCTCCTCCTTCTCCTACGCATCTATTCAATGGACGAAAGTAGGTATTCATTTCTTCCCCCAATCCCCTTCCCCGGGTCCCTGGGCCTCAAGTATTTATAACTGGTACCATCGGCAAGCCAAATGTGGTCTCTTTTCTCCAAATTTTGTAATTGCCTCGAGCAAAAAGTCAAGGAAATACATCTACTACTAGTGGAATCTGCTGCTTGGACAGTTGCATTTTGTTTTTGGCGCGTAGTTCAGTGTCTCTTTCCATGCGCGCTAAAAACAAAATGCAGATGACGCAGCAGATTCCACTAGTAGTAGATGTATTTCCTTCACTTTTTGCTCGAGGCAATTACAAAATTTGGAGAAAAGAGACCACATTTGGCTTCCGATGGTACCAGTTATTTCTTCCACTTTTAATATAGTATAAAATGTATAAATACAAGTTAAAATTTTTTGACAATTTTTGAAAAATAAAAAAATAAAAAATAAACTTATTAAAAAACTATAACAAAAAGAAAAGAATGGAAAATTAAAAATACCATGCAATTTATTGGCTAACTAACATAACATTTTTTTGTGAAATTTTCATGACTTTTACTTTTACTTTATAGGAGAAAAGAGATTCACATTTGGCCTGCCGATGGTACCAGAAATTTATTTCACTATAGTATAAAATGTATAAATGAAAATTTTTTTTATTGTTGGTTATGTATTATTTTATATTAAGATATTATTGGATAAAAAAAATAAATAAAAAATAAACCTTTTTAAAAAAATATAACAAAAAGAAAATATCGATTTAAAAATCAAGAAATACAATGCATATTTATTGGCAAAATAACATATTTTTTGTGAAATTTTCATGATTTATACTTAGGGCAATCGATTTTGGGGAGAAATCTTAATGTCATAAAAGAGCTTTAATTTTGGCCTGCCGATGGTACCAGTTGTTTTCTCAACATAAAATTTCCAAAAAAAACTGATTGTCTGAGAAGGATTCGAACCTCCCAGTTTTACCCAACTGTCCAATCGCTTAGACCACTACACCACTGGTGCATATGCCTGTTTGATCAACTGAAGACTTATGAATAAATAAATACATGAGTCCCAGGGACCCGGGAAGGGGGGAAAGGGGGAAGAAATGAATACCTACTATCGTTCATTGAATAGATGCGGAGCAGAAGGAGAAGAAGGAGAAGGAGAAGGAGAAGGAGAAGGAGAAGGAGAAGGAGAAGGAGAAGGAGAAGGAGGAGTTCGGACAAATGGTTTTTTGCAATTTTCATTGTAAAAACATTTGTTTTTTGCAAAAGTCAAAAAAGAAACTATAGTCAATTCAATATGCCTTATTCCCAATGGAAAAAGAATTAGAACGATTGGAGCATTCTGTGATGAGCAGCAGCCTTGTCAAAAATAAGATCTAGCAATAACCCCGAAAACGTACACCTGGGTCGCAAAAGAGGGGCTGGGCGCCACATCTCGCTGACGCTCCGTTTTCGCGCCAACCCAATTTAATCTTAGCTCATCAGTTAAACAAACAAGTCATATGGACCAGTGGTGTAGTGGTGTAAGCGATTGTGCATATGACTGAAACTCAAAGGTTCGAATCCTTCTCAAACATTCATTTTCATTTTTGTTTCTTTGAAGTTGAGAAAACAACTTGTACCATCGCCAGGCCAAAATAAAAGCTATTTTCTCCCAAAAATCGACTGCCCTGAGTATAAGTAAGAAAATTTCTGTAAAATAAGTTGTGCCAATAATTTTGCATTGTACTTCACTGTGGAGTGGCCCGAAGGGCCGCTCCGCGGTCTATAGAGGTTACTCAACTTTTGTCCTTTATATATATATATATATATATATATATATGTATTTCGGAAATGCTGGGAACGGGCTAATTCTCAACGGATTTGGACAAACTTTTTTTTTCCTGAAAGGAATGAGATTTTAGGAAGATCTGGAGGGGTGGAACCGGTTTCCGAGCATTTGAAACATTACTTTTTGGGTAGAAAGTTTGAAAATTTGGGTATGCTGTAAAAGGCTCAATTCTCAACGGATTGGGACAAACTTTTTTTTTCCTGAAAGGTTATAAAATTTTATGAAGATCTGGAGGGGTGGAACCGGTTTCCGAGCATTTGAAACATTACTTTTTTGGGTAGAAAGTTTGAAAATTTGGGTATGCTGTAAAAGGCTCAATTCTCAATGGATTTGGACAAACTTTTTTTTCCTGAAAGGTAATGAGATTTTAGGAAGATCTGGGGGGTGGAACCGGTTTCCGAGCATTTGAAACATTACTTTTTGGGTAGAAAGTTTGAAAATTTGGGTATGCTGTAAAAGGCTCAATTCTCAACGGATTTGGACAAACTTTTTTTTTCCTGAAAGGTAATGAGATTTTAGGAAGATATGGAGGGGTGGAACTGGTTTCCGAGCATTTGAAACATTACTTTTTTGGGTAGAAATGTCGAAAATTTGGGTATGCTGTAAAAGGCTCAATTCTCAACGTATATTGACAAACTTATTTTTTTCCTGAAATAAAATAAAATTTGAGGAAGATCTGGAGAGGTTTGACAAGTCCCGGAGCATTTGAAACATAACTTTTTTTAGGTAAGAAAGGTTGAAAATGGGCATGTCGAGAACTCCGCGGTTACCTATCGCGCTCGCGCCATATACTTGTTCAATTTCAAATTTACAAGTTTTTTTTATAATTTTTTATATATCGAATAAAATTTTAATTAAATATATAATCAACAATATAAAATTTTTATTTATACATTTTATCCTATATTAAAAGTGGAAGAAATATCTGGTACCAATGGCAGGCCAAATGTGGTGCTCTTTTCTCAAAAATTTGCAAATGCCTCGAGAAAAAAGTCAAGGAAAATACATTTCCTACTAGCTTAACCCTGCGTCATCTGCATTTTGTTTTGGGCGCGCATGGAAAGAGACACTGAACTGCGCGCCAAAAGCAAAGGGCAAGTGTCCAAGCAGCAGATTCCACTAGTAGTACGTCACCAAGCCCCGCCTCTTCAAGGACCTCTCTACCTTCCACGACGGGCCCGCCTTTCTCCAACTACCCCAGGAGCAGTGGCCGGCCTGGAGAGCGGGCCTGGACTACAAGAGCGAGGTGCCGGAGGACGAGCAGGATGGGATCAAGTGCAGCATTGCTATCTGGGCCACCATCAGTGTCAACGTCGCCGCCCCCGTCATCAACCATGAGTTCATCGATGGCATCCTTGCCTCCAGCAACTCCCTCTATCTTCTTCTCCTCCGTTTCTCCTTCCTCTTCCGCATGCTCCTCAACCACGGCTACTCTGGCCGGGTGATGGAAAAGAGAAGGAGATGGTGTTCATGCGACTGGTGAAGATGGATCAGATGCTCACCTGGCCCAGACTCGCCAAGGCCTTGCAAGAGAAGAAGACTCGGTCCTTCAAGATCGTCTGCTCCCTCAACCTCTTCCTGGACAATGCCGGCATCATCCGCC
>JASANA010000334.1:0-14256 GCA_030248095.1 Ptycholaimellus sp. GST1_10
AGCTCGCCCAGGAAATGGTAGACGGACTCCAGGCGAAATGGCCATCTCAACTGAGGCTCCTCGTTTGGCAGCTGTCATACATCATTTTAGATGCAGATGTTTTTCGTGGATGTTTTTCCCAATATTTTTTTAAAAAGTGAATTTTTCAAAACTATTTTTCCAAATTTTCTGTCAGAAATTAAAAAAAGAATGAAGAGTGTTACCTAAAATTGAAAAATTCGATTAATCGAAAGATCGAAAATTAAAATTATCCCATTTCGTCATCTGAGAAGGGGATAAAAAAGGTGCAGACTTGTGCAGGTGGGGTCGGGAGGGCGCGAAATGAGGGAGCTGGAGGAGTGGATGATGAGGGAGGCGAAGGATGCTTGCGTCTGGAGCGTAGAAGGGGGTAGTGTAGAATAGGCCAAAAGGAGTCCGCTTCCTGCGGTGCAGGACCCAGGCGAGGGCCGCCCCACACGGGTTCGCCTCCCCATCCATCAGCACCACATCCCAGCTTCTGCCCAGCATCAACTGATAATGAAAATAGAGGTTTGAAGTAAATATTGAAATCAGCATTTTGATACAACTTTAGGTAATAATTTTTCAAATTAAATTGCTTGCATGGAAGCGTTAGAAAACTTTTTGAAAATTCCTTTGACACATAGCTTGATTTTGTGTGGCTTGAAATTTTACCTTTTGTGTGGCAAAGTTGTACTAGTTAATGCAGCTGACTAGTTAATATTTTAGACAAATGTTATACGTTTTTTACTTTCTGAAAAGAAACATTTTCAATAAGCTTGCAGAATATGAAACCTCTTCCCAGAGCGGCGCTTCTTCATTGATAGTCTCTTGACAGATTTCATGGAAGAGGGCTGTTATTTCAGCCGCCTGGAAGGGGCTGCTGTCATAATCTCCCCTTGAAAAATGGGATTTTATTTATGGCCAATCAAAAAAATGAGGTGCTATAAATTCAACCAAATAACCTGAGCTAGACGACTGGAGTTGCGGTGCACAAAAATATCCAACAATTCCGTTTTCTGTGTGCGTGTGGGAATCAGCCAGTACTCCAGATCGGAGGGCCTTTAAAATTTAGCCTCAGCAAAGCTAACATGAAACGCTTTGAACATAAATCTAACCATAGCTTTCCAGGTAATGCAATTTTAAGAGAGGGTGTCTGTAAGGGTCGAGAAACTTTTTTACTCGGATTTTTGAAAGTTGGTCTCAATCGATGGGCTACATCATCGGATACTTGGCCCTGAAAACCGTTTTCAAAATTTCAGCTTTGTATTAGAGATATGGCCATTTTCGTAAAATGAGGTCCAAAAATGGCCCGAAATTCCGATTTTTGACATAAACGTTTTCAAATAGGCATATATTGGGCTAGGAGCCACCAAAATCAATAATTCAAAAGCTCACCTGTTTCTGAACATTTAGGCAATGTTTTTACATCCCATTGACCTATAGCGGCATCATTTGGAGGGCCGTTAGAAAGGTATAAACCAAAAATTGACCATATCTGATATGTTCAAATTTTGTACATTTTGGTCATTTACTCCAGATTTTAAGTCAAAAGTCACCCTTTTTACGCCGGATTCTGAATTTTTGACGAATTTTGGATCTAGGGGCACCTGTCTTTTAACCAAATTGATTAGCCGAATCCAAATCCATCAGTCCAAAGTTGATGATGTCTAGACCCAGCCCTATGTTATAACATAGGGCGATTTGGATGCTATACAATTTTTGCACTAAAAAACTTCCTATTCTTTAGGATTTCATTTTGAGCCAATTTCCTTTTAAGGCTAAGTTATTCCAGCCCTATAGCAGGTACCCATGCAGAAAAACCTCTGGTTACTTCAAATTTTTGCTTACAAAATGATCAAGATTTGAGAGCAAGTCCGAATTTTGCCCTATGCTGTAACATAGGCAAAAACTGGTCAAAAATATTTTTGTCTTGAGATTTGATTCCAATGCCCAAAATTCAAAATATGGACTCAGGTACATCCAAAAATAACATCTTTTTAGCCATTTCTTTAAAATTGGAGAATTTCAGCCATTTGAGTTTGTGGTAATTTTTGACCAAAATTAGACCAAATTTGGCTGCATGAAGATTTTTGTTTAAACAAAAATCCACAGCAAATAATGCAATTTTTGGATGTATCTGAGTCTATATTTTGAATTTTGGGCATTGGAATCAAATTTCAAGACAAAAATATTTTTGACCAGTTTTTGCCTATGTTATAGCATAGGGCAAAATTCGGACTTGCTCTCAAATCTTGATCATTTTGTAAGCAAAAATTTGAAGTAACCAGTGGTTTTTCTGCATGGGTACCTGCTATAGGGCTGGAGTAACTTAGCCTTAAAAGGAAATTGGCTCAAACTGAAATCCTAAAGAATAGGAAGTTTTTTAGTGCAAAAATTGTATAGCATCCAAATCGCCCTATGTTATAACATAGGGCTGGGTCTAGACATCATCAACTTTGGAGTGATGGATTTGGATTCGGCTAATCAATATGGGTAAAAGACAGGTGCCCCTAGATCCATAATTCGTCAAAAATTCAGAATCTGGCGTAAAAAGGGTGACTTTTGACTTAAAATCTGGAGTAAATGACCAAAATATACAAAATTTTAACATATCAGATATGGTCAATTTTTGGTTTATACCTTTCTAACGGCCCTCCAAATGATGCCGCTATAGGTCAATGGGATGTAAAAACATTGCCTAAATGTTCAGAAACAGGTGAGCTTTTGAATTATTGATTTTGGTGGCTCCTAGCCTAAGATATGCCTATTTGAAAACGTTTATGTCAAAATTCGGAATTTCGGGCCATTTTTGGAACTCATTTCAGGAAAATGGCCATATCTCTAATACAAAGCTGAAATTTTGAAAACGGTTTGCAGGGCCAAGTATCCGATGATATAGCCCATCGATTGAAACCAACTTTCAAAAATCCGAGTAAAACTTGTTTGTTGAGTTTCTTGACCCTTACAGAAAACCCCTCTTAAGCACCTTTGATATAAAGCAATCGAAAATATTGGCATTTCTAAAATGCCTTATAAGCTCATCTTTGGCCGAGACTCATTTTCCCAAATTTATTCCCAAAAATTGCCAGTCCAAATGTATGTTTGATATGCATGCTAGGAAAGGTGTACGAGGGGAGCTGGGAGGGAGGAGCGAGGACGGGAGAGACGATGGCGACGTGATGTCCACGAGCTGCCAGTTCCAGGCCCAGCGGCTGAAAGCTACCGCGATGGCTCACCGATTCCGGCATCGACAGGTACAGGATGCTTAGGCCAGCTCCACCTTACCACAGTTGAGGTCTTTGAATGCAATTTAAAGGCACAGTGCCAATACAAGCAGTGTCTATCCAACTATAACAATGACCAAAGAACGAAAAAGAGATAAATTCGATTGTTGATTTTATTCGAACATCAAACTAGGTTGGAAGTGGAATGTAAGGTTTGACCAGCTAACCCAAACATCCAACTAAAACAATGACCAAAGAATGAAAAAGAGAAACGAGAGTTAAATAATTTTCAGTGGAAGTAAATAAAGGGTTCGTGAGTTGATTTGCTTCGAGCGCAGAGATAATTGACCAATATAAAGTGATGGTTTTGTTAGATTAAAATTAAAGTAATTTGCGTAATATTACCTGGGCTGGCTATGAGTAGGAGAAAAAACGAGACCGGCAAGTTTTGATTGCCCATTGTTAGGCTACGGCTGAGGCATAGCTGAGCAGCCCCAAGCCTTGGCATTGGTCTAAAGATGGCCTCTCTTATCTTTGTCTTGCTAAATATATGTAGCTTTGCTAGTTGTAGACTTTCTTTGGCCTAGTTGTAAGTTTTTAGCCTCCATTTGCACCTGACATTCAAAACGCTGAGAAGTGCTTTGTTTTATATATTTTGAATTTATGGTGCATTAATTTTTTTGTTTTGCTAGATGCACTTTGAACAATGCATTTTTTATTTTTGTTTTACAATAAGTTTCTATGTTCTTTTATTTGCTTTGCATCACATAGAAGGGTATATTTCACATATATTAGCGCTAATAAAACAGAAAACTGCTTAGAAAAATTCCAACGAAAAATCCAGCGAGCTGTATTTTAAAAATATTTAAATGTAAATATTTAATATTTTGAAGGGTGAGTAATGCTGTTTTCTTTTGCTGTCCTGCTTTTGCTCGGAGGCCAGGAGTCATGCTGGGCAGCTCAGCTGCGTGTCATGACGTTCAATATCTGGAACTCAGGACGCAACGTCGTCAACGGGACGCAAAAGATCGCTAGCCACATTCAACTGGTCAATCCACACATCGTCGCTCTTCAGGCTAGTTTCACTGCTCATTCTTTGACTTAGCTTTGCTTGAATTTATCAACCTAAGTCCCTACAAGCCGGAAACCTACCGCCTCAACCTCCTTTGACCAACCAATTGGAGTTTTAAAAGATTAGCAAATTATCTTTGACCTCAATTGACATGCAAAATCATACTAACTGTCTAATTTTGATCAATGATTAGCCAACAAAAGATGTTAGCAATTCAGTTCAGACTGCAGCTATTTTTTACATGCGTCCCAGCTCTCCCTTGACTGAAAAGCGTGAGTTTGCCATCTCTGACAGGAGGTGGAGGCAGGAGCGCTGGTGGAGATCCTGGCTCGACTTGGGCCACCCTGGACAGGACTTCAGCACCGTCCCTCCAGCTCTGATGAGGGAAAGAACGACAGCCAAGTTTGCCAACCTCGCAAAGCCGCCAACGACTACTATCCGGACGTGGCCATCATCACACGGCTTGCCTTGCTGCCCGACTCCTATCACGATACCGGGGAGTTTGTACCATTTATTTTCGCAACATTTTTGCTGCAGTTCTACATGAATTAGGTCTATTATGATAAGCTATATTTTTAATTTAACCCCGATATTCAAAATTTCGCTCAAATTTTGAGCTCCAGTGGTAAGGACGACAAAGTTTCAAACTTTTCAATTTTTCGCGAAACTCGTGAGCAAGTAATTACGCATGGCGAACTCCGATTTTGGAGCAGAGACTGTTTTGAAGTGAGCATGCAGCCATGAGTCTGCGCGTGCTGCTTCCAATTGGAGGTCGGAATTTGGCGCTGCAGATTTGGTCCCTACATCTTGACTGGCGGAACTACGGCGCCTATGCCGCCTGCAATCGCCTAGTTACTCAGCAGAGTCAGGTAGGAGATCAATTTGTAGTTGCACTAAATTAGCAACAAAAAGAAGCTAAATCATCAGACGATAACGGCACCAGATGGATTAAAATTGTTTTATGGATGATTTTCTTAGATTTGTTGTATACTTTCGATTGGTTTAGCTGTTTCAATTTGCTTACAGCAGTTTTATACTTTACTGCGCCAATAAGCTGGGACTAGACCTAAGAGGAAAGATGGTTCTACAGATCCTAAACGGAGAATACTTCCCGAAGAGCAAAGACGGGCGCGGCGATCAAATGGAGCGCCTCGTCAAAGACGCCCTGTTCAAGCGCCAGATTCGTTCCCTTCCCTTCTCTCCCTCAGCTTCTATCCAAATGAGTAGGCTCATTCAGAGGCA
Organism: Ptycholaimellus sp. GST1_10; assembly: GCA_030248095.1. Classification (NCBI taxonomy): domain Eukaryota; kingdom Metazoa; phylum Nematoda; class Chromadorea; order Chromadorida; family Chromadoridae; genus Ptycholaimellus; species Ptycholaimellus sp. GST1_10. Next base: position 5,539 of record JASANA010000334.1, read on the forward strand.
GCAGACTCAGAGCCTCTGCTTGTGCTCGGGGACTTCAACTCGCCCAGCCACCTGGACTGGACCCCGGCTGCCAGGTCCAGGCATTGCGGCTGGTCTATCGCCTGGCCGGCTACAAAAGTCCAATTTTATTTCTCTGAGGGGGCGAATGATGCACATATGATAATGAGCGAGGTTTTAGAGCACATAATTTTGGCTGACTCCTAGAACCCCCCCCCCCCCCCGAAGAATAACACCCCCCCCCCCCCCGAAGATATACACCCCCCCCCCCCCCCGAAGATATACACCCCCCCCCCCGAAGATATACACCCCCCCCCCGAAGGGTACTATATTGAAAAATTTTTTATTGCCTTAACATACTTCTCTGTACATATCTCGAAATTTAAACTCACGGAATTTTCATGTAGATGATTAAATACCTACTTTTTACTCCTAAGCAACTAGTAGGTACTGCCACAGTATGGACCATGGCTCCTAAGCAACTAGTAGGTACTGCCACAGTATGGACCATGGCTCCTAAGCAACTAGTAGGTACTGCCACAGTATGGACCATGGCTCCTAAGCAACTATGGGTGGTACTGCCACAGTATACGCGCATTTTGACTAAGCCTAAGGGGTTGCCGTAAACAGTATCCTAGTACTACTCCTGGTAGTAGGCAGACTAACTAGTAAAAAGTAGGTATATAGTTGTTTATATAAAAATTCCGTGAGTTTAAATTTCCAGATATGTAAAGAAAAGTCTGTTATGCCAATAAAAAAATTTTCAATATAGTACCCTACGGGGGGGGGGGTGTATATCTTCGGGGGGGGGGTGTATATGTATAGTACCCTTCGGGGGGGGGGGGGGTGTATATCTTCAGGGGGGGGGGTTCTAGGAGCCAGCCATAATTTTTATTCTTTTCTTAGCATAAGAGGTTTCATTCGGCTCAAAAGGGCACCAAATGACTGCACCAGGCTCAAAGGGCTACCAGCACCAGGCTTGGAGGAGAAAAGATGGGGCTGGCTAAAAAAGTTTGAGGCATTAAGATTTTTGGACACAGAGTGAAATGGTTCAGCTTCTGGAAAGCAGCGGGCTGAAGGACGCTTTCCGACGTCTGCACCCTGACCCACTGGCTAACCCTGGCCACACCTGGTCCCCAGGTGTTCACATCCACTTCGATAGCATTGCCCAAAGTAAACCATCTTTTTCATCACTCCATGTTTTCTGTTTCGGACAACTTCTGCCCCTTTACAGGCACCTGGCAGTACTCCATCCCCGAGCCCAGGGATCGCATCGATCTCATCCACTACGCTGTATACATTTTCCGCCCCCTCTTGCAATCCTGCTCATTTCATACTTTCGATTTATTCGTCTAGATTTAGTGTCCGGGTTACACAAATTATTTTAAGCGATGTTTTAGGCCAATAATTGCTCAATATATGAATGTGAAGGTTGTATTTTGACAGGGCAAACGACTACATCCCATCTCGGCACAGGTCTACGCGGGCAGCAAACCGTTGAGACCGATCCCTGACCATGCGGTCAGTCCCACTTGAAACCCAGCCCAACCTCCAGAAGTAGGGCACAAATTCAGCACAACGACTGGCCCTCCGATCACGCCTCCGTACTGCTGGACTTTGCCCTGGACACCGCCGATCTATAGTCCTTTTTGTAGTTTGCTGGCTTTGCCTATTTTTTGTACTCAATTTTGCTTGACTGAAACTCATGTCGACGATTTCTGGCAAACAATTACCGAGGAAAGTCCGTTTTCTAAAAAAATACTCCTTTTTTTAAATAAAGCAGTTATTATGTCTAGGTGAGTATTGGGTTTAGACGATGGCAGTAGAGGCCATAATGCAGGAGGCCCAACGTTCGTTGTTTTGGCTGCCGCGAGGCTGTGGCACTTCATTCTTCATGAAGCACAGGTCTTCCTGGACCTGCAAACTCTTTCTCTGATCAAAAAATTAAAATTAGGAAAAAAAAGGAGAAAAAAGTTTTCTCTTACAATAAAGTTTCAAAATGGGCAACAAGGACTCGGCATGGAAAGCTGGCCTACGTCAAAGTTGACAGCGATGCAGTCGATGGTCTTGAAGCACTGCTGAGCACACTCCTCCAAATCCGCGTAGTCGGAAAGTCCTCCGAAGACGCCCACCTCCGGGAACTGATTGAAGCCGTGTCGGCCGGGCCTTTTTGGCTCGTCCACCAAACATTCTTCAAAAATACATCCTTCAGTCGGATTCGAGCCTCAGCCAACTGGAAAAGCGTACGCGAATAGCCGTTCAGCGCCTCCTCTGTGTCTGAAAACGGGGATTTTTCGGAAACTTTACAAGGCTATTTGTTGAGGAGGTTTGTTTTCAGTGGTTTCTTATTATTTGTTAAATTTAGTTTCACATGGTCTTGCCAATATTTGCAGTCACAGCGCGTTGCATTTTATGCCTGACAATATAGGCCGTTGGGCTGCATAAACGGAATATTAGTGGGACTCTAAAACAACAAAACCTGAGCACCAGGAAGAAACGACAACTGGACAAGAAAGACAGATGGGAGGGGTGAGGACGAGATTGGACTGAGGCTCTCAGAATCGGCGGCGGGCAGCCTGTGGCAGTGCCTCCAATAGGCGAGGGAAGGTGGGAGGGCCGCCGAATAGGTTGGCAGCACCGCCCGGCCCCCAGCCTCGACCCTTTCCGCCGGGACCCAAGCCTGCAACTGCTCCCTTGAACTGACTTCCAGGCTTCTAGGTTGACAGACTGTTTAGCTTTGAGGCGGATGAGAATGTAGCATCTCAGAATGTAGCATAGGTGGATAGGAGCTGTGGAGGAGTAAAGAGTTAGTTTTACGCATATTCGCACAAATTGTATCATAACTGGTACCATCGGCAGGCCAAATGTGGGGCTCTTTTCTCCAAAATTTGCAATTTCCTTGAGTAAAAAGTCAAGGAAATACAATTTTACTAATGGAATCTGCTGCTTGGACACTTGCATTTTGTTTTTGGCGCGCAGTTCAGTGTCTCTTTCCATGCGCGCCCAAAAACAAAACGCAAGTGTCCAAGCAGCAGATTCCATTAGTAAAATTGTATTTCCTTGACTTTTTACTCAAGGAAATTGCAAATTTTGGAGAAAAGAGCCCCACATTTGGCCTGCCGATGGTACCAGTTATTTCTTCCACTTTTAATGTAGTAGAAAATTTTATGTTGTTGGTTATATATTTGCTTAAGATTTTATTGAATAAATAAAAAATAGTAAATAAAAAATGCTTATTTAAAAAAATAAAATGAAAAGAAAAGATTCAAGAAAAAAAAATATAATACAAATTTATTGGCAAACTAGCATATTTTTGAGGAATTTTCTTGACTTATACTCAGAACAATCGATTTTTGAAAAGGGCTTTACTTTTGGCCTGCCGATGGTAACAGTTGTTTTCTTAACTTTAAATACAAAAAATTGAAAAAGATTGCCTAAGTAAGATTCGAACCCACTAGCTCCATTTTCTGACCAATTGCTTACACCACTAGACCACTGGTGCACACGGCTACTAAGTTCACTTGAAGATTTATGAATAAAAACAATAGATCAGGCACAGGGACCCTGGGAGGGGGGGGGGGGGAGGGGGAAGAAATGAATACATACTATCGTCCATTGAATAGATGCGGAGAAGGAGAAGGAGAAGAAGAAGAAGAAGGAGTTCGGACAAATGGTTTTGAGTGATTTGCTAATGATTGCTGCAACTTTCTGGCGATCTCTCGCGAGTTTTGGTCAATTAGAGGATGCTCTTTCCAATGAAAAAAGAGTCAGAGCAAATGGAGCTTCCTGTGAGGAGCAAGAGCCTTATCAAATTAAAGATCTAGCAATAACCCTCAAAACGTACATCTGGGTCGAAAAGAGGGGCTGGGCGCTGACACTCCGCTAACGCTCCGTTCGCGCCAGCCCAATTTGCGTTTATGTTTGACATTTATAGCACTAATAATTTGTAATGGTCCTACTCCTACTATCGCTCTTCTGTTTAATTCAGTTTATTAGCTAGAATACAGTCCGATGAAACTAAATGGTTAACTAATTGATTCTTTAATTTGACTAGTATAATATAATCACTGACAGAAAAGTTCCTTCTGTTAGCCAACAGGAAAAAAAGAAAAAAATATCACCTAAATGTTGTATTAGTATCGGACAAACAGTTTGTTTAGCCGATCAATCGGCCAAGGACAACTAGGGTATAGGGTGAGAAGAGTTGCCAGAAAAATGGGAAATGGGGAACGGGCTAACCAGCATTGATGATATCCTGCGGTGTGCCGTCGTAATCGATGTCCTCCAGTCCCCCATTCCCCTCCCCTCCATCCACTGCACCTACAAAACTCACCCCCATCTCCTACTCCCCCAGCCAGAGCTCAGCAAAAAGGCCTACCTTCGTCCAGGTCCCCAGCGCCGCCGTCCATCTGTAGCCGCTGTGGGCCTCTGTTGACTGCCCGTTGACCGGCCCCATCCAATTTTTTGATCCCCACCTCAGGGAGACAGGCCTGTCCAACAGCCGCCCAGCAAAGCAGGAGCAGCAGTGGTCCTCTCATCTTCTAGCAAAACCTAGGCCAATTAGGGCTGTGCGCTAAAAAGGCGGAGATTGATTGGACGAGGCTGGGTGGGGCCAGAAAAACGTGTTTATGATCTAAAGGAGACCTCCTGCCACCCATGGAGAGACCTATAAAATAACTGGACCAATGTGCAAGCAGGAGCCACATCTGAAAAGCTCATGCAACAAATGGATTGGATTGGCAGCGGAAAAACTGGGAAAAGGCCCGGTGCACAAGAGCTGTGGCAGTGGGAAGTGCGAGGAGGAAAGAAGATGCGGTTTGCGAAAGCGAGTGGAGGCTGGGCTGCGTTAGCGGGGCGAAACTCGACATGGCCATTGGTCTGCATCGTCACACCTGCACGCCGTATGGACGCCTCTCTTCCACTACTGCCATCAGTCGCCAATTATTTTGCTCAACCTGTCCATTCTGTCTTCACGATCCATTCAATCGATGATTTTATGACTCATCTAGGGTGAATGCAAATGGGTATAGGGAATGAGTGATTGGGGAGGTTGGATCAGAGAAGGATCATGCGGGCGGATTCCCAGCGCCACTTGTTGGTGAGCATGAAGATGTTGTGCCCACGTCTGGCCGGAACTTTGGACTTCAGGAAGCAGCGCTTGTGATGATTCTGCATTTAACGCCAGATATGACCACAAGTATTTTTCCGAAACGGGGCAGACTTGATAAAAAGGCTCAAAAAGTTTTGGGGTAAGCTTAGTTAAAAAGGTTAAATTTGGTGATTGATCTGTGAATCTGATAGGTTGTAAATTGAGTGACTAGTGAATTTTTGATCATAATTTGGTGAATTTATCAGCATGGCTTGTCAGCATCAGCATAAATTATCTGGTACCATCGGCAATCAAATTGAACCTGTTTTCTCCTCTCCCCAAATTCGACTGCCCCGAGCAAAAAAGCAATGAAAAACAACTAGTTCCAGTGGAATCTGCTGTTATGACAATTGCATTTTGTTTAAGAGCGTAGTCCTGTACTTTTTTCATAGAAATGCCGAAATTAAATGCAGGTCACTTCGGTGATGCTCTTTCTTAATTTGCTCCCTCGTGCCAGCAGCGAGCTCTATATATTGAGCAATCACATTATATACCTGCACGTTATAAAGTAATATTCAAAACTCCCCTGTGTCGTAAAAGGTAATTATTTATAATTGAAACATCAGGTCATTTGGCAACTGGACCAATTGATTATGAACCAATATAACTGAACTATTATTGTGTTAAATTGGTTTCTGACCCTTAGTAAGTTGTATTTAAAAGAAATATCAGGCACTTGAGTAGGCATCAATGCAGCTGAAATCATAATATTTGATGCCAGGCCAGATTTTGAACTATAGCTATTCACAGGGCTGTTTATTTTCAAAACGGACTTCACAGCTGTACAATTCTATTCCTTTGCATTTTTTTAAGCCCAAGAACGACTCTGTAGCTTCTTTCTTCGACACACAGCAGCCATTAACAAAAGGTCACTTTCGACCCCCTGTGTTATAACTTTTGGAGTTTCGCATTTTAGCCCCCGTTCCCATGTTAAAGAGTGATCGCTCCATATTAAATACACCTCCATGGTGCCAGCCCACTTACATGTGTAGACAGCCGCAGCAATTGGAGGAAAATACAAGATATTCTCAGCTGTCGCCAAGAGATGCGCGGCGTCATCCAAATGCAAAAAAGCCAAAGCAAATGGAGCGCTAGTTAGGTGACCCCAATCGTAAACGTTATCCTCTAAAAGCACCTGCTTTTTACCTTTTTTCTAACATCGCCTCTCCTTTTGTTGTTGTTGTTCTCACATTGTTGTCCAATGTCTACTCCTTAGTAAATCTTTTGAACCATCGTATACTTTTGAACCATTCCAATGTATAAAAATGATTTCTGACCCTAACTAATAATTATTATACTAAATAATATAATAAAATGCACTATTTTCGAAAATATTTCGAATTTCCGAGGTCCAGATTTTGAGGTTTTTTGGCCATAAATCAGGAACCAATCAAAATGACGCCATGCCCAGAAAAACCCTCCTAGCCACCACCCAGACGGACCTTCATGCAAAATTTGGGCCAATTTCGTTGAAAAACCGCGGAGTCCGGGCTCTGGAACCACATATATATATATATATGCGGACAGACGGACGAAAAATGGGGTAACTGTATAAGCGGGCCTTGGCCGCCCGCCGCTCCGGGCAGGGCGCCAGAGCTCCTCCGGCCTCCGGGCACGGGTGCTACGGCCCCTACGCTTCGCCTAGCATGCTTCGCATGCTATGCTACGCTCCGGGGCCTCCGCACCCATGCCCTCCGGCCTCCGGAGCTCTGACTGCCCTGCCCTCCGCGGCAGGCGGCCTACGGCCGCGCAAAAAATAAGCAAACAAACAGATGCAATCTTGTGTGCTTGAAAATGAGCAGCTTAGATTGCAATCAACCCCCTGAGGCAGCCATCTTGGCTATATATACCAGATAACTGGTACCATCGGCAAGCCGAAATAGAGCTCTTTTCTCCTGAAAAAATCGATTGCCCCGAGTGTAAAGCCAAAGAAATTGCCCTATCACTAGTGAAATCTGCTTGTGAGGCATTTGCATTTTGTTTTCGCGCGCAGTTCCAGGGCTCTTTTCATGCGCGCTCAAACAAAATGCAGGTGACACAGCAGATTTCACTAGTAATAGGGCAATTTCTTTGGCTTTACACTCGGGGCAATCGATTTTTTCAGGAGAAAAGAGCTCTATTTCGGCTTGCCGATGGTACCAGTTATTTCCTCAACTTTAAAAGCGTTCAAAAATATTCCAATAGTAGCAGATCAGTTTCGTTGGCTTTGCACTCGGGGCAGTCAATTTTTGGAAGAAAAGAGTTACTTTTGGCTTGCCAATGGTACCAGATATTTCTTCAACTTTAAGCATACAAAAAATAAAATGAAAAAAGTTAATATTTTAATATAAAAAACAATGGTTATAAAAAAATAAAATATTTGGTAGTAAAAATGAAATAATTGTTAATAAAATGAAAAATTTAGAACCCAATAGGCTAAGCGAAAAGTTGATCATCTTACCACTACACCACAGGGCCCATGGTTTTAGCTAGGAAATAGCCTATTTTTAATGCACAAATATGCGCAGTTGAAGACCTGAGGGGAGGGGATGGGGGATAAAATGAAAACCTACACCCGTTCATGGAGTAGATGCGAAGAAGGGAAGAAGGGAAGAAGGGAAGGAGTTCGTGCGGCATTTTTGTTTTGTGATTTTCTCTATCAAATCTTAACTAATATGCAGCTTTTCGCGAGTACCCCCCATAATTCGATGTTGTTCTTTCGAATGCTTCAAAAATCTCATCAATTGGTGCAGGCAATGTTGAGAAAAACGCTTATCAGTTTCAAGATCTGGCAATAACCCTCAAAACATACACCTGGGTCGAAAAGAGGGGCTGGGCGCTGACACTCCGCTAAAGCTCCGTTCGCGCCAGCCCAATTAAACCACCAGTTGCTTAGGGGTGCTAGCTGTTGTCTACGCACGTAGTGCGATTCAAGAGACATAAGAGGGGAGCGGCGCGGCCTTGCACACATGCCGGACAGCGTGCGACCTGGGGGCACGTATCCTTCTATGTAACTTTTCAAAAACTAGAGTACAAAAACTTCTGCATGGCTCTGCGTCCACTACTATTTCATCTACAATCCTTAACTGCTTCTTGAGCTCCCTGGTTTGCATACTACAGCTTCATTTCGATTTCAATGGCAATATACCAGTTTTTCTAGTGTCGAGAAGCGCTACAAAGAAGACTCACTTCGATGAAAAGGACAGTGTGCCTCAACTGCTGCCAAGCTTTCACCAATCAAACTTCCCACTCAGGACACGTCATAAGGTCACCATAAACTTTCGCTTCTATTGTCTCACAAAAAGGCTAAGAGCGGGTAATTTAATTTGGTTCACAAACTATCCTAAAAATTGATTTGGCCCATTTAATTTGGTTCAATTTGGCTCATAATTTGGCTCATCTCGGGAAAACATTTTCTCATTTTGGGAAAACATTTCACAAATGTTTTGGGAAAACATTTCACAAATGTTTTTAGGGAAAACATCTCAGAAATGTTTTGGGAAAACATTTCACAAATGTTTTGGGAAAACATTTCACAAATGTTTTGGGAAAACATTTTACAAATGTTTTGGGAAAACATTTTACAAATGTTT
>JASANA010000335.1:0-17678 GCA_030248095.1 Ptycholaimellus sp. GST1_10
CACTGAAATCGCCCTACTTGATAATGGTGTTTTCTGATGCATGTTAGTTGTTTCTACTCCAGGCCATGGGAGCTGCGCTGTGCAACTGCCAATGATTGAAGGGCGCTGTGGCACTGTTTAGATGGGCCCATCCTCACGGCACTGGGATAACAATGGGTGGGAACATTACACTGAAACCATGCTACGTGAGAGCGGTGTCTCCTGATGCATGTTTGGTGTTGCTACATATCAGGCCATGGGAGCTGCGCAGTGCAACTCCCCATGATTGAAGGGCGCTGTGGCACTGTCCAGATGGGCCCATCCTCACGGCACTGGCATAACCATGGGTGGAACATTACACTGAAATTGTGCTACGTGAGAGCGGTGTTCTGATGCCTGTTTGGTGTTGCTACAGATCAGGCCATGGGAGGGCTGCGCAGTGCAACTGCCCATGATTGAAGGGCACTGTGGCATTGTTCAAATGGGCCCCATCCTCACCCACTGGGATAAGCATGGGTGAGCAAGACAGAAAAAGCAAAGTCCATAACATGTTTGGATCACAGATTAGGCCACAGAGCCCAGGCAACTCCCAGATAAGGGCCGCACCCAGGAGGGCCCACCAAGCACGGGGGATGGTGGGGCGTACACGAAACGCCACTCGAGGTCATGCATGTTTGTCTACAGATCAGGCCACAGTAGCCGCAGGCAACTCCCCATGATAAGGGCCGCACTCCAGAGCCCATCTTCATTGCCGGTAATCATGGTGTTGAGGAAACGGCGTGGTTGGGGTTATTGTATGTATTCGTTGCGTTCTCACTCCCTACCCCATCGCCAGCATCGTCCATTCCAACCCCCCGCCCTCCCTCCTTCGCACCCTCTGCAATCACTCTTGCATTGACACACACTTTTCGCTTGAGTAAAGGGAGAAAGAAAACTAACCGTCGATGCGCAACGTAGCCGAGGAGGAGTCAGACCTCTCCATCCCTCAGCTTTGGAGCCTGTACCAGGGGAGTTCACCTTCGTCGGCGGCCAGAGCATCTTCAAGGACAACTTCAGCTTCCTTCTCTGGACCCCCAGCCGCACAGGTCTCCCACCTCTTTCATCCTCTCTCCCACACTCGCCTCTGCCGAGTTCAAGCTTCGTCTCCTCTTCATCGACCTCTTCTATTCGCTCACCCTCCCAACATCCCTCTCTAGGGCTAGAGTCAGAATCAGAACAAGGTCGAGAAGATGAGCTCCAAGCAGCCCGGCGCCTCTGTCGCGGGCTTGCCCTACCTCTCCCGCTTCGCCCTCGTCTCCCAAACCTACCCCATCGAGTGCAGCCACGCCTGCAACGCCGAGAATCACCTCCCCAACCAGATCAAGTGCTTCCGGTGCCAGGACATCTACTGCCTCGCCGGCCTCTCCAACGCCTTCTCTCCCTCCGGCGCCGCCTCCAAGACCGCCTTCCGAGCCCTGGAGGCCCGCCACAACCTCTCCAAGACCATCGCCCCCGAGGAGTGGACCGAGAGCACCCGCCCCTTCCTCTTCCTCTGCCCACCCTGTGAGCTGGGTATGGGACGCTCTCCTCGCCCTCTCCTCCTCCAGCTCAAGGACCAAGGCCTTCTCAAGCACACCTCCTACCACGAGTACTCCTACATCAGCCCCACCCGCTTCGAGGAACACACCGGTCTGCCCTTTCATCGATCCAGTCTGGAGCCTCACGAGGAGCGCTTCTGGGCGGAGCTGATGGGGGAGCAAGAGCCGGTCCCCGATCCTTCTTCCTCTCCTCACCTCCCTCATCGCGTCGGCGGCATCCCCGAGTCCGAGTTCCTCCAGCAGCTGGCTGCGGGGCACCTGGACGATGCAGAGCTGGTGGACGACGAGGAGAATGAGGAGGACAACGAGGAGGAGAATGGCGGCCAGCAGGAGAACCTGGAGCAGGACAACAACCTGGAGCTGGAGGAGGACGCACCCGCCGTCCGCATCGCTCAGCTCCAATGAGAAGCCGACGCCGCCAAGGAAGCCCTTCAGGCTCAGGCTACGGTCTCCCAGCAGCGCCTCACCAAGCTCCAGGCCTCCCTGGACTCCGTCGCAGCCGAGCACCTCAGCGCCCAGAAGGCCCTGCAGGAGACCAAGCGAGCACAGCAAGAGCAGAAGGCTCTCCTCCTCCAAGAACAAGCTCTCCGTCAGCAGGCCGAGTCCACCTCCCAGTTGATGCAGAACGAGGTGGAGCAACTGCGGCACACCGTGGAGGGCGTGAAGAAGGAGATGCAGCAGCGCCTCAAGGCCATCCAGGACGAAGGAGCTCAGGTTCAGCGACAGTTCCAGGAAGCCGAGTCCCGCCTCCGCCGGGATCTCCAACTCCTCCAAGAGTCCAACGATGCTCTCTCCACCACCCTCATCCAGAAGAGCACCGAGGCCAACCAAGCACAGACGAGGAACATGGTACTGCAGAAGGAGGTGGAGCGGATGAAGGAGCGTGTCAAGCACGCAGGCAGGGGCCGCCATCATCCACTCTTCTCAGTCCCTCTCCCGCCGCCTCCGCCTCTCTTCTTCCCCACACACATCCATCACCCCCAGCCCCCCCCCGCCCCCACATCATCCCGCCCCCCCACAACCACCCACCCCCCCCACCCCACCACCACAGCCACACACAACCCACCCACAAACACCCCACCCGCCCGCCTCACCCCGCCCCCCCGCCCCCCCGCCCCCCCCCCCCCCCCCACCCCCGCGAGCCAGTGAAGTCCTCAATTCGAAGCATCTCGAGCCCTGGTGGGAGCTGGTCCCAGAAAGAGAGTTCTGCAGGGTCTGGTAGTTGCACCCAGGGAAGTTCAACGGAGACCAGGTTCGGCGCCAGTTCTCTCAGGTTCAGGGTACGGATTTTGTCTGTCTTCGCGAATGCCAGGTGTTGGAGTTGAGGGAGTGGGGTGTTCCAGTCGACCCGGAGGAACGAGTTCCGGTTGCTTCCTACTCGGAGCTGGAGTTTGTGAAGTTGTGGTAGTCGCTGGAGATGCGACCAATGTTCGGATGAGGGGTCCGTCCCTTGTCCTCCATGGAGATGTAGCTCTTCCAGATTGGGGGTGACGTATTCCAAGGTAACTTCCGACATCTCCCAGCAGTGGATGACCTTGTGATGGGTCTTTGAAAGCTTTCCCAGTGATCCTTGGAAGTACGTGAGGCGGGTGATGGTGTCTGGCAAGGCATTCCATATCTTAGGCTTCATTATCCGAATCCTGAGTTCTTCCAGAGCTTCAGCTGCATTGAGGAAGGGTAGAAGGTGCTTGAAGAAATTCTTGAGGCTGTGCAATCCAGGATTCGCAGAGTCTTCGTCAGATAGGGTAACTGGAACACTTCCTTCCTGGTGGTGATTTGGAAGTGAATGAATGGAAGACAGTGTCTTTGCGCCTTCGTGTCTCCCCAGTTCCTCGCCTCCCGATTGGAGGTTCGTGGTCCTACTGATCTCTGTAGATCCAGCGTTCCCATGAATAGATGATGGGGAACGTGAAGGTTACACGGGGACCCGCCGGAGAGACTGCGGAGGATGCTCGGGCCAATTGGGTCTATGTTCAGGACTCTCCACAACCGGGTCCAAGTGTCCTGGCCTTGGTCTTCTCCTGTTGCTTCCTTGGCATTGTCCTTTGCCTCTGCCTGTTCGGCTATCGGCACCATCTCGTCCCAGCATCCTCCCTTAGCTGCTCGTTTCCTGAGGTCATAGTTGAAGCGCAGGTTGGGAAGGCGGACGCGGTCTTGTGAGTGGGCGGTGACCGGTGGTGGGAGCAGAGCATGCATTGCCAGTGGCGGGGTGGGCGGCCTCTCTGCGTAGCGTTCCTCTTGTCCTGGAGGGTGCCAGAAGGTCCTCGAGAGCATGTTGCTGGATGAAGATGTGGCTGGTGCAGCATGGCCATCGATGGCGATGGTGCTGAGTGATTCTGTTTGGACTATAGCTAGCTTAAGTAAGAAGGCTTCGTCCGAGTATGTGGTAAGTCAAGTTGATGGGGGGGCCTAGGGTGGGAAATGGTTGAGGCTGGAAGAAGAGCTGCTTATATGAGACTGGGTACCTCCGATCCTCCCACCCCCCTCACAGCAGGGGCAGGGCCATTGGTGATGGAGGGTGGTGGTGGGGGAATCATTTCCCAGCTCCTATGTGTGTGTGGGGGCTAAGGCAGGCTTAGCAGAGGCATGTCCGTTGAAGTGTTGGCGGAAAAACTTCGGTTCCATTTATCACCATTAGGAGCTCCCTGTGCGCATCCGGCCAGTGCGTGTGGAGGAATGGAGTGTAAAGCTGATGGAGAGGGCCATTAGGGAGAGAAAGGGGGGTCATTAACGATCCTGGCTCTGAGGCTGCTGGGCAATTAGAGCTGACAAATGAGCGTCAGTGCGGAGGCCACTTTTTGCGATGGGCGCAAAAAGGAGGGGGGTGGTGGCAGGGCGGAGTCATCCATCGTTCGCACTTGCTCTTCCTTGGAAGCCACTTTTTCTGGAGGAGGGCGCAGGGAGTAGGGTGTGGTTGTAAGGAGGGTCTGCAGTCGGAGTCCACATAGGAAGGCTGCTAGAGATGAGGGGGGTTGACCCTCGAAGTTTTAGTCACGCTGTTTGCCAATTCCCACCCGCAGTCGGAGTCCACAGAGGAAGGCTGCTGAGGGGGAACTGCAGGGACATATTGACTTGCTTGAGTTGTTGCTGTTTGACACTTTCCGTCCACAGTCGGAGTCCACAGAGGAAGGCTGCTGGAACGGGAGTGCAGGGACAGGCTGAACTCCTAGTGGCCGTAGGCCTGTGCCTGCCGATTCAGGCCGTAGATGAGTGGCCGGAGGCCGGTGCCTGCCAAATCAGGCCATCGTGGGGTGGCCAAAGGCCCGTGCCTTGTTCATGCCGCAGTTGAAGGCGGTCCAGATGCCGCTGAGCTTGATGAACAAGGCCGAGTAGACGTTGGCTGGAGGCCCATGCCAGACGCATTTCAATCCTTTGTAGCTGATGAGCTGGGAGGAAATGTGCTGGCCACTGATTATCATTGACACGTCATTCTTGGCAATCAGTTGATTGGCAGGGAATGAGTAGAGGTCAATGGGCATCTTGTAGGAGGCAGAGACCTGGAAGCCGAAGCCAAAGCTGTAGGCAGAGGCCTTGAAGCCGCAGTCCTTGCAGATTTGCGCCGCTTAGAGGCTAGCAAATCCCAGTCAGACGCCGTAGAACCGAAGTTCTTGAGACTTCTTCTTTTATCCGCCTTTAGGATAATAGAAGCGTCAAATTCCCGCTGAATTATTTCATTAAAGTTAAACTTTAATGTTCCCATTCGGCGTGGACTTGAAAGGCAGGGCAATTGGCTCCGCTTGCTGGGGCTGGGCGGAGGAATTCTTTCCTGCTTTCAGATCGCAGACGGCGCAGTCTTGGAAGGCCCTTTTTCGATGCCGCTCCATCCAAGGCTCCTAGGAAGGAGGTAGAGGGGTAGGATGAAGGTACGCAATCGGACTGTCCATCTATCCACTGCCAAGGTAGAGCTGGTTGAGGCTGCGCTTGTCGCAGAAGTTCTGGAGGTCCCAGATGCTCAGCCAGGCGTCCTTGGCTATGTCGAATATGAACAGTCTGGAGGATTGTAGTAGGCATAGAAGTGGAGGTGACGGAAAGCTTGCCGGGTCCGTCGGTGTCCATCTGTACGCTGGCCAAGCAGCACTTGTTGGAGCCGGTCTGGGCCTTGAGGCTCCGCTAGGAGTGTTTGGGGGTAGATGGAAAGGAAGGTTGAGAAGGGGTAGGGGACTGTCGGCGTCCATCTGTGCGCTGTCCAAGAGGCACCGGCTGGAGCGGCTCTGCGTCTCGGAGATGCCCAGCTAGGCATGCTTGGCTGGGCAGAGCGCACTCAAGGCCAATCTTGGCCGGTCCAGGTTGGAAGGCTGGGGTAGAGAGGAGGTGCTGTGAAGACTTGCAGATATGCCGGCAGTGCGAATGGTGGTGTTCTCATGGCGGTGATTGACGAGGCTAGTCTTCAACTCCTGTCTGTTGTCTGAGAGGCGCCGGCTGGAGAAGCTCTGCGCGAGCTGGAGGCCAATCTTGGCCTGTCTCAGCTATGGGGGGTGGGGCTGGAGGGTACAGGTAGGGTGACATGAAGACTTGCAGATGCGCCGATGCCGTGAAATACGATGATCTCGAAGTGGCGCTAGAAGAAACTAGTCTTCGCCTTCCATCCAGATGAGGATTGAAGAGGGAGGTTTGAGGTGTCATTGGTGATGACATTGATGGCGACGATGCGAATGCTGGTCTTCTGTCTGATGATCTGCTCGGCCTTGGCCAGTTGGTTCAGGTTCCCATCCAGGGTACTCTTCCTTCTCGGCGGGCGGCGGAGAGGAAGCGGACATGTGGGACTTGTACGCCGTGGATTGAGCCATGGAGGCTTTAGGCCAAGTGAAGGCAGAAGAAGGGATGCATTGTCAGTGATGCGAAAGGCAGAGCGTTAAGCAGGACGAGCTTAAACGCCTATCGCAATTGAGGATGGAGGGGGGTGTAGAGAGGTGTAGGGGACGCGGACATTGTTGATGGTGGCCATGTAGAAGAAGCAGGGCATGAGCTTCTTGTTGGAGCTGGGCCGCTTGGAGGATTGCGGAGAGCCTTTGGAGGCGGCTCTTTGAGGCATCGAAAGAAGGCCAAAGGCTGTCAATTTTTTTAAAGTAGTACTTTTGGTTCGCTTCTGACAACGTTGATTCAGGCTGTTCTGAGAGGTGCGCGGAAGTTACGCAGCTTAGGGATGACGGTCGTCTCAACTTGCCTAAGCTCGGGATGACACTGAGCAAATTGTCTATGCTGTAGCTGCAAAGAGAAATGATGCAGCTCGGGATGACAGGAGGCAATTTGCTCGGGTTGACAAAGAGCAGACTAGTGCTGTCAAGCTGCGAAGAATTGACGCAGCTCGGGATGACAGGGCCAATTTGCTTGGGTTTATGGCGGCAAAGATTGACGCAGCTCGGGATGACATTGGCTGGTCTCTCTCTGTTTTGGCTGCGATGATTTTCCGCAGCTCGGGTTGATTCAGTTCGGGATGACGCGGAGCAAATTGTAGCTGTTGAGTTGTGAGGAATTGACGCAGCTCGGGATGACAGGGCCAATTTGCTCGGGTTGACAAAGAGCAGACTAGTGCTGTCAAGCTGCGAAGAATTGATGCAGCTCGGGATGACAGGGCCAATTTGCTCGGGTTTACGGCGGTGAAGATTGATGCAGCTTGGGATGACATTGGCTGGTCTCTCTCTGTTTTGGCTGCGATGATTTTCCGCAGCTCGGGTTGACGCTGAGCAAATTGTAATTGTGAGAGATGTGAAGAGATGACGCAGCTCGGGTTGACAATGGCGAATTTGCTCGGGTTGACAGAGGTAGAAATTGACGCTGCTTGGGATGACACTGGACAATTGCTCTTGTAGCTGCGGTGAAGGCATTGAACGCAGCTTGGGATGACAATGAGCAATTGCAAAGGCCGTGTCAGCGCGATTTCTTGAGTTCTTTGCCATATTGAGCTGAACTCCAGGAGGCTGCTCTCAGAAGGCCAGTCCAGAAGAGGCCTTCGAAGCTGGGCAGAGAGTAGGCGGAGTTGAGGTGAGCGAGTGCGGCCGTGCTTCCAGAATGCTGCTCCAAAATAGGCCTTTTTGAGTTACACAAACTTTAAGTTTAGCATCTCTTTCGCCCATTTTGGATTTGTTGAAAGAAGCGTTGAAGGGATTTGCATATCTTCGCAGAGAGTGCAAAGCCTCGGAGGCGGCGATGGGATTGAGGTTGGCCCATTTGCCGGTGGGCTGGCAGAAGCCAGTCAGGAAGCCGTCCATGTTCCCGTCGGCCTTGTACACCACCGACCTCTTACTGCTGGGCGGAGTAAGGGGAAGGGTGCAGGGCAGGGGACCTTGAAGGGTCTGCGGAGGACGTCTTCCAGGAGGCGAACTGCATGACGGCAAACGCGATCATGAAGTCGCAGAAGCGGTTGTGGAAGCTGCCCATGTTTCCGTAGGCCTTGTACACCACCGACCTCTAGGGACGTCATAGGAGGGAGGGTGGGGTTTTGAGGCCTCTTTGAGGAACTTGGTGAAGGCGTCTTTCAACTGGCAGAGCTCCATGGCGCAGAAGGTGACCATGCAGTTGCCAAGGTTGAAGAAGGCGGATACGCTGGACTTGCATGGCTTGATGCTGGAGCAGAGTATAGGCAACAAGCCATAGTTGGCGTCGATCGGAACGGAGTCCTAGAGTAGTCCAGTGTGGTGGCTGTGGGGCTGGAAGTGGCAGAGGCCGCAGCCGAAGCCGTCCAGCATGCCGCACTGGTCGCAGTCCTTAGAGATCTGGACGCGGTTGTGGTGCTCCAGGAAGCCGTAGCGAAAGTGGCGGACTCATCCGGAGTTGATGCTGTCTTCAACGGCGGGCAGAAGGAGGGGGTAGGCGGGTCATTGGCACAATCTTCCAATGCGCATTAGCGGAGGCAGGCGCAGTGGAAGCAGGCCTTGGAGGCATTGTGCTCATAGCTGACGCCGTCCTTGAAGAGGTCCTTCTAGCCGCAGGTGAGCAGGCTGAGGTCGCAGATGACTGGGAGGCCATAGAAGCGGCAGTGGAGGGAGTCCACTAGGCTGGGCCTGTTCCAGTAGTCGTCTGCGTAGAAAAGTATAGGCCGCTCATGAGTCTTTTGACTTTTGTCTTTCGGCTTTGCTTTTCGAAATTCACGCGATCATAAAGATCCGTAAATGAATTGATGCCGAAAGACAGCAATTGACTCTGAGGCTGGCTGGGCTTTTCTTCAGCGATGCTCGAAAGTTTATAAATCCGCGAGGATTCACAAACAGGCGGGTCGGCGAGGTTGCAGCAGGCAGCAGGGAGTTTTGAGAACTGTCAAGGGCAATCTCAAAACTCTAGCAGCGTAGACTTTGCTTTTGCTGGATGGCTGGCATTGGCTGACCGGCGGAGTTGCAGCAGAGGCCATAAGTTTGAAAACTGACTGGAGCCAATTTTCGAACTCTGGCAGTGAAGGCGAGTGGTTTGCTGGTAGCTGCAGACAATTTCAAAATCCGTCCCAGGATAATGAAATTGTCATCGACGATGCTTGCTAGCAGGCATGAAAACAACTTTGCAGTTAGTTTTTGATGCCCAAGTAGCAAAGTCGCATCTGAGCCGACATAGACTGGAGCTGGCAGCGAAGATCTTTGAAATTGGACAGTGGTCAATTTCAAAGTCCAGCAGCGAAGACAGATCGAAGCTGGTAGCTGGCAGCCGAAGAGAATATTCAAAATCCATTTCAGGATGATGAAATTCTGTAGACAACGCTGATGACGTCAGCATGAAAAGAAACTTTTCAGTTAATTTTCAATGCCTGGCAGCAAAGTCGAATCTCGTCTCGATCATCGGCGTTGAATGATTTCATAAAATCCGCAAGGATAGAATGACATCATTGAAGGGAGTTGCTCTTTGAAGAGAACTTTTCAGTTCGCTTCAAGACCCTGTGTCGCAGCAGATTACGGTAGCAAGTGTGCCGTGTGACGTCAGAGTTTTGCTGGTGGCCGTCCAAAGATGGCGTGATGGCTCAAAACTCGGCGTTGCGATGTTGCTGTCGAAGAACGGACATTGAAAAGAGACTCGAAAGTCAATTTCAATTCCATGCAGCGTAGTCGCAGTTCTAGAAGTTCACAAGGCCGGCTCTAGCTGAGTGAAGTTCTGGAGCTGCAGGGTGTCCTGTCTGGCAGCGAAGTGAAGTCCGGCATTGCAGGCTGGGCTCGATTCGCTATCCGGTCTCTGTGGATCGGTGACTGGGGCTTTTGACTCAATCGCTGCTGATGAAAGGCAGCGAAGTCAAAGGCTGGAAGTTGTTGCGGAAGCGGTAGTTGGTGGAAGTGGTGCTGGGCATTGTAGTAGCATTGTAGAGGTGGTCGTCGAAGGTACAGATAAGCAAACCACTCTCTGCTACCAAACGCTGTGGTGATTTGCAGCGGTAACATAGCCAGATTCTCTTTTCATCGTCACCAAAAGGGTTAGGAGAGCGGAACAGGTTGGGGCATGGCAGCCACTAAGAGAGCAACTGATCCCGGCCTCCCTTCCGCCCGCCTCATCGACGTTCAAGGTCAACGAAACCGGCTTCGGAAACATCACATCTAGCATGTAATTTTCCAACAATATTGCCTTTATCTGGTTGAATATAGATGGGAATTCTAGTGTACCCACTTGATTTGACAAATTCTATAAACTCTGTGGCGTTTCCCTAGCCAGTTTCGTTGACCTTGAGCTGGTGCAGCAGGCAGAGCCGTGCCTGGATTCATTCTGTCTAAAACTCGATTCCTATTCCCTCCCACTTTCTCCCTTTGGTGCACCATGAATAAAGAGACCCTCGCTACGTTACTGCTGTAATTCACCACAGCATTTGGTAGCAGAGAGTGGTTGCTCAGCTGTACCCTACGACTGACCACCTCTACAAAGCCGACTACAATGCCCAGCCCAACTTCCGCATACAGCGCCCTTTCTACAACTCCAGCCTTTGATCGAGCCGCCTTCTAACAGCCAGCTTTCGAGTCAATGGCTCCAGTCACCGATCTACCGGAACAGGACAGCAAATCGAGACCAGCCTGCAATGAGTCTTTGCTTCGCTGCTAGACAGAATCACCTGCAGCACCCGGACTTCACCCTGCCAGAGACGGCCTCAAGAACTCCGATCCGGCGGCACCTGCGACTACACTGCAAGGAATTGAAAATTGACTTTGAGTCTATTTTCAATGTCCGATCTTCACCAGCAACATCGCAGCTCCAAGTTTCACACTATCCTTGAGTGGATATTGCGAAACTCTCTACGTCAGCCAACGTCATCGATGACGTCAGCCAACGTCAGTGCCACCATACTTTGCTGCGACGGGTCCAGAAGCGAACTGAAAAGTTCCTCTTCAACTACCAGTCCGCTTCAATGATTTCACTCTATCCTTATGAATTTTGTGAGATTGTTCTACGCCAACGATCGAGACCAGATTCGACTTTGCTGCCGGACATTGAAAATTAACTGAAAAGTTTCTTTTCATGCCATCTTCAAAGCATCGTCGACAGAATTTCATTATCCTTGAATGGATTTTGACAATTCTCTACCGCTGCTAGCCTGCCAGCTCCGAACGACTTCACAGCTGGACTTTGCAAATTGGCTATTGTCAGTTTTCAAAGCGCTCCGCTACCAGCCCCAGTCCACATTGGCACAGAATCAACTTTGCTGCTTGAACATTGAAAACTAACTGAAAAGTTGTTTTCCTGCTATCTATGCAAGCATCGTTGATGGCAATTTCATTGTCCTTGAACAGATTCTGAAATTCCCTGCAGCCACCAGCCAGCCTTCCAGCTGACGCTTTGTCTTCGCTGCTTGAGTTCGAAAATTGGCTCCAATCAGTTTTCGGAACTCACTGCTGCCTGCTGCAATCTTTGCCAGTCAACAGCAGCCAGCTATCCAGCAGAAGCTTCGCCTCCGCTGCTCGAGTTTGGAAATCGGCTCCAATCAGTTTTCAAACTCACTTCCTCAGGCTGCAATCTACGCCGTACAACAGTAGCCAGCCTTCCAGCGAAAGCTTTGCCTCCGCTGCTTGAGTTTGGAAATCGGCTCCGATCAGTTTTCAAACTCACTGCTGCCTGCTGCAATCTTCACCGGCCATCACCGTTTATGAATCCTTTCAGATTTGTAAACTTTCGAGCATCGCTGGAGAAGACCAGCCCGATTCAGAATCGGCCCCTGTCTTTCGACTTTGCCCATCTAGATTTACTAATCTTTATGATTATGTGAATCTCAGCGCAAGAACCTGGAAGACAGTAGTAGTCAATGGGGTGAGACTTGATCCCCCGACTCCTCACCCCGCTGCTAACTAAACAAAGCGCATAAGCTATGGTACGAAGCCGCCATTTCAAATTCCAACGTTAAACATATGTACATTGAGCATACTCCGTGGGAACTTTTGCACATGTCTTCAAAAGGCATATAGCAGACGATCTTTTCAAGCTATGGTACGAAGGCACTGCTTCAAATTCCAACGTTAGGCATATGTACAACGAGTTTGCTCCATGGGAACTTTTGCACATGTCTTCAAAAGACGTGTAGCAGACGATCTTTTCAAGCTATGGTATGAAGCCGCCGCTTCAAATTCTGACATTAATCATACGTACATCAAGCATACTTCGTGGGAACTTTTGCACATGTCTTCAAAAGACTTATAGCAGACTATCTTTTCAAGCTATGGTATGAAGCCGCTGCTTCAAATTGTAAGCTGTCCGGGCTAGATGGAATTGGCTGTTTTTCTTCAGGCTATTGGCTGTCCAGGAATATTGTTATCTAGAAGGAATGGAGGTTGCAGACTGGGTGAGCGAGATAAGGGAATGGGCCGGGTGATGCTTGCATAGGGTGACCAGGGGAGATGGACAGCCATGCTGAGTTAGTCCTGGCAAAAGGGGTAGGCACGACAAGTGCAACCTCCCCTTCCCTTCCCCCTCCCTTCTCTTCCTCAACTCCTCCTATCCTCTCACCACCAACGCAATGTGATCTATGACAGCTACGAATCACGATCACCTTCCGTTAGAAAAGTTTTTTCTGATTTTAGGATATGGATATTGAAAATTGAGATTTTTATGGAATGAAAGAAAGGATTGATTTGAGGTGATGCTAGTGTGGGACTCGAGTGAACCTCTACGAGAATGTGTACAAGCACATTAAACCCTACCAGCTACCCAATAGGACGCGGCTCAGCCGTCAAGCCCTGCAACCCACCCTACAAGGTTCCTTTATCCATCCTATCATCACCTTTTTTGACGGGATAATAAAATAGGATGGGCAAGAATTTGTGGCTGTGGACTGAAGCTGTCGGATTGGTATTTACCAACAAAATTAAGTTCATGGTTTTCAGAAAGTGCTGGAAACTCAACTTCTGGCACCAAAGTTTTATTCAGCTTCGCTACCTATCATTTTGGTCTGGACGCCTCAGAAAGAGAACAACTTCAAGTACTTTTCATGCCTATTTTTTCACGCCTCTCTTTTTGAAGCAGTTTTTTCACAGGGTTCCGTTTGCAATCGCCTGCTTCATCCAACAAGAACAGGACTTGTCACAGTCTCACTGCCAGTCTCATCTACCCTGCACATTTCGGTTTTGAAGGTACAGCCCTCTCACTGTTTGGACAAGATAAGCGAAGGGTACTGGGTCATGCTTTCAGAGGACAGCCCATGCGACACGTTCTGCATGGGGGATAGGCGCGGCTAATGCGACCTTCCCTTTCTTCTCCCTCCTTCGCCTGCCTCCGATGTAGCTCAGACGCCAACCCCACCAGCTACCCTATAGGATGTGCCTAAGTCGTCAAGACCTACAATCCAGCCCACAAGGTTCCTTCATTCATCCTCTTCAACCTCAACATCTCTTTTCCTTGGACAGAAATCATGTTGATGGGGTAATGAAAAGGATGGGAAAGAATTTATGGTTGTAGACTGAAGCTGTCGGAAGCAGGCCTCAAATTCATCGTGCGATGCTGGAGAAGATCAGCGAACGCTACCCGACAACGTCTTCGCTCTGGACGCCTGAGAAAAAGAAGAATTCGTATCTATGACTCAGGTCATCGCTGGCCTCTTCAACAAACTAATTCACATATCCAACTTCATATCCAACTTTTCATGCTAGGGCGTGTTGATGTGCAAGCGGCTTTTGTTTTGCCATCCTGATCCTAGCCTCCATCCCTTCTCACTTCCCTCCCAGCACCCCCTCAACACCCTCAGCATACCACCCAATATACTGTGACAGTCAGCACTTCAATACTATCCTCCAAAACTGCTCCTTCTACTTCATTTCTTCTGCTAATTATTCAAATAATGGCTAGCGCGATAGAAGTGCATGAGCTTTGCGGTTACTTGGATTCCTTTGCCGACTTACTGAAATATTTACTGAGGTATTATGAATAAAAAAGAGTTTTGGCTTGGATGGAAGGTGTCTGGGGGACGTACAATAGGGGGAATCTGGGTCTGTTCTAGGAAGAGCCAGCGGAAAGTCTCTACTCGGGAACTTGATGTGGCAGAGCGGGCACTAGGCTGCCTTTGAGAGCCCTTCCTCCACCCCCCCCTCGCCCCGTTGTTTTACAGGCTTTCAGGCTTTGCAGAGGGGCGTCCTCCATCCCAACCTCCACGGCCCCGCCGCCTTGAGGCGACCGTGAATTTCTGAATGCTCCACTACCCTTCGATAGTAGAGCCACAGTGCTCATTCCCCTGGTCACCCGTGCCCTTCTTTGCGCTGCCTCAAATCTGCCTACCCAGGGACTTTATGTGGCAGCCTGGGCATTAGGTCAGCCGTCAGCCTTGCTGGAGTGCCGAAGGCCCACTTGCAGTGCGCTCGCACTGGGAGCGGGTCTAGTCTCTTTCAGGGCTCCGCATTCTTTGCAGACCCACTCGTTGCAGCCGCAGCTGTAGCGAATTTTTGAACGCCTCACTGTTTCGGCAGTGGGGCCAAAAGGAGGGCAAAGGCCTGGAAAGGGGAATAGGGATGCCAAAGAGAGCCACCTAGGCCTTGCTCAGGAGTTTGGGCAAAGCGGCAGAGTGTTTACAGTTTGATAAGAAACAGCAAACAGATTGAGGAGAGGCAGGGATTGAAAACCTAGGCGCTTCACAGTCGAGTCGAGATAGGCAAGCCTGTTTTGTCCTTCTCTTCTCGCTGTTTTGACAAAAGCTAAAAAAACCCAAATTTTCTAAAACCAGTGTGGTTTCTGCTTCCATACGGCAAAACTCACCTAGACTCCATATCAAAGCCAGCTCGTTTCTTGCTGGTTTCATTTTACCATCAATAATTAGCATTTAGCAAAGAAAGTTGACAATTTAGGAATGGAGAAAATCAACGCCAGTTGGACAGGAGCCTTTTCGCGAGATGTCTACCTTGGCGAGCTGATTCGCTTCTGCAAGAAAAAAGAAACGGACACCCATTCCCGTCATCAGTAACTGATGTCACATTGTCTGTGCCAACTGCACTCGATTCATCAATCAATCTTCTGATATTTCATTTTGTGCATCAATTCTGTTTTGCTTTTTTCCCATTGGCGATTGTTCATTCATCAAAGCAAGAAATAACGTAGACCAAAAATAGCACTTCATTCATATTGCAATCACTTGGCCTTTTACGCTGCCGGTTATATGATTTGAAGTGAAAAATGCAGTTTGCATGAAAAAACAAAATATATTTTTTTGGTTGTCGCATTGGGCAGGGAGGCCAATGATTTAGAATAAATGGTCGACTTTTTAAGGGTCGGTTGGTTTAGTACAAAAGGTTTGCTAAAACTAGAAGGATTTAGATTCGTGGAGGCATCTTTTTGCTTCTATTGCAATGTGAATACATTGGTCCGTCGTCGAAGCTGAGCCAAGCTGTACCAGATTCCCCTATGTATGGGAAAAGGGAAGGCAAGAAGGAGGGAAACCTTTGGCCGATGTTGACGAAGTCCTCCGCCTCGTACACGCCCGACTTCTTGTTCAGCATCTATTTCTACTGCATTAACCAACCAGACTTGTCACTTGCTAAGACAGGGCAATGGGGCGATTGGGAACCTGTCAGATCGGTTGTAGGTTTTGCCAGGCTGTGTGGTCACGGATGCTCACAAAGCCTGGCGTTGTGGAAAAGAAGATGTGAAAGTCGGCGTTCAAGTTAGCTGGGCGGAGAAAGATGGGGAGGAGAAGGGGAGGGAGATGGAAGAGGGGAAGCAGGAGGAGGGAGGAGGTCGCAACAGCCGCGCCTACCTCCCAACACTGCCTCCCTGGCTATCAGTCCACCTGGCTACCCTCCCTACTCCTCCACCTCCACCCTTCTTATCACCCCCACCCCTTCACGGCCCTTCTCCGCTTTTTCGATTACTATTCTGCTCAACATTTTTCAAAACCCCACTAACCTCTTTCGATCCCACTGCCGAAGCAATAAGGAGATGATGTAAGCTAAGAGAGTCATGCTATTTACTTAAAGGCTTATTTGCCTCCAAGAGCCAGCTGCGAGCGTTCTGAAGCCTCACTGCAGCAATAATACACACACAGACACATCCATCTACTCTCATCACCACCATAAAAGTTCCTGTTCACGATGGATTCTCAGCACGTCTTCAATCCCAATGCCCGCATCTTCTCGCCCTCTCTCTCCGACAAACTCTGCTACATCAAACTTTCTCCTGTGGCTCACCCTCCTCGTTTAGGCTCTGGAGACTCTGCTGGCTACGATCTACGCTCTGCTCACACAATTACAGTTCGAGGCAACAGTTATTTCCTCTCCTATTCAACTTAGTTTAGATAATAAAATCAGGCTTTTTCTTAAGGTAATCAAGCTCAAATAAGGACCGACCTATGCTTTCTGTTCCCCAAAGGTACCTATGGACGCATTGCTCCTCGCTCTGGCCTTGCTCGAGACTATGGCATCGATGTTCTGGCCGGTGTCATAGATCCCGACTACCGCGGCAACGTTACAGTCATCCTAATCAACCACTCCAAGTACGATCGACTGGTAAAAATTTTTTCAAACTCAAGTTTTTTTGATCTTCTAGCTAATATTTTTCAGAATCGATTTTAGGTTACATGTGGAGACGCTGTTGCTCAGCTCATTTGCGAAAAGTACGAGCGCCCAGAATTGATTCAGCTGGACGCCTTGCCAGATACACCCAGAGGCGCTCGGGGTTTCGGCTCTAGCGATCTTTAATTCTTTTCATTTCCCTTTTTTATTTCTCATTCAAATGATTGATTTTATTTTCAGAACGTAAAGCTGCCAGATCACTCAAGCAACTTCAAGAATTCAATCAATAGACTATAATCCCATTCCCTAGTTAGGATTACCCCGAATCCACTCAAGAACTCCTTCGACTAGCGTAGATTGTATCACAGGGATTTTCTTTGTCTTGAAATAGCCGACAAGTTGCTGAAGCAAATCCCTCAGTTCTTCCCTTAAAAAAACGCAATAGTTTGTCACAGAAATTTGTAATTTCCAAGTGAATATAAAAAAGAAAAAACAAGAACACAAAAATATTACTCTGTAAGCGATCGATTGACAAATTCTGCTTTAGTTTGGAGTTCAGCTCTAATATCAGAGAATTTAGCCATTATTTTTGTTTGTTATTGCGTAAAGTATGCACAAACATCTTATAACTAGTCAGGAAGAAAGGGATTATCTCCAGCCATCTTCACCTTTCATTTTCTCACGCCTTTGTTTAGCCAGCAAAGTCCACTTCCGTTCCATTAGCTTTAAAACTCTGGATTAATGTTTATTTGCATAATACAGAAAAAATTATTTTTTCGAAAGCACCCATGTTCATCTAGTTCTGCTTCATTATTTGTAATTTATGTTTTTCCGTTCTCTTTTATTTTCCTAAAAAAATTTTCAAAATTCATTTTATATAAAAAAATTCGCATTAAAATTTATCGGAAATTGTAATTCACAACAATGAATGTTTTGAATAGCTTATTTTCCTCACCTCCTTTTTCTCGCCTCCCTTTTTGCCTCCGTTTCATTCTCTGTGTCTGCTCCTTTCTCGAACCCCACTCCTTTCGCCCTACCCACCCTCCAAGTCCACCATCAAAACCATGGCCGCTCAGTTTGTCCACCAAAACATCAACCTCTTCAAAACCCGCCTCCGATCCTCTCACCCGCTGCACAGCTTTGCCGGGTAATTTCTGTCTCTTTCTGTCTAGCTTTCGGTCCCGTCATGTAGAAGAATGGTATTCACAGGCAAAACTTCCAGCACGTCGTCCTTCTCCTGTCC
>JASANA010000337.1:0-19312 GCA_030248095.1 Ptycholaimellus sp. GST1_10
AGCTGCATGGCGATTCGAGCATCCGCCACGCTGTCGTGCTCTCCTCGTTGTATGCCCACTCCCAACACTCGCTCAGCCAGCTTCAATCATGCCCAAGCCTTGCGCAAGGCCAAGTTTCGGTGCAGAGCGACCTTCTGAAGCGATGGGTGCTTTTGGCCGAGCATCGCGCGAAAAGGCTCGTAGCGAGCAGTGTCCCTCGTCAGACGTCGAGGGTGCGACAGCTTCAGAACCTGTCCAACCGCCTAGTGCTCTACGCAAACCTTTCCACTTCTAAAGCACAATTGGACCTTGAAATCGTTGTGCAGAGCATGACCGACCACCTTTCGCCCCTGCATCAGATCTGCCACCTCTTTCTGCACCTCTTGGAAAGACTTGGCTCCTCAAAAGGCAGAGATCAGGTGCATAGGTGCCCGGAAGAGGTGGAAGGGACCTTGTTGCGTGAGCAGAGAGGGTCGGATGCCGGAGACCTGGGTACGGAAGTCCGTCACCCGCTCGCTCGGACGCACATACACGTTCAGCAGCACCTGCTATTCCACTCCTGCTCACATCTTTAGCCTTCCCATTGCCACTTACATCCCCGGCGCCGTTGACGACGGAGACTCTGGCAAGCATGTCCTCCTTACCCTCCTTCCCCACGCCCACGTACTCGCAGTCCAGGCCCACGCACCTCCCCACCTCACTGCAGGCCCAGCTTTGAAATCAGCAGCGAATAATGTTTCGTGCTATCCAACTCGTTCTCCTTTTTCCCAGGCGTGGAAGTGGAGGGCTGGTCCGGCGTCTTGGCAAGCTTTCCTCGCTTCCTTTGCATCTTTCGTCTCGACCCGGCACCAGGCCCCTTCTGCTCCTGCTCCAGCTCCTGAGAAGTTTGTTTGATGAAAGAGCTTCATAGGGAAATAAATAAATGTTATGACCTGCTGCAGTTGTCGCCAGTTTTCGCCCACGCGGGTCTGGCTGACCATCGTTTTGCTCTTCATCCTGAAGGCGGCAGCTGAAGGGAGTTGGTGAAAGAGAGGAGGCGTAAGATATTGGGCGTTCCTGAATCAGGAAGGGTCGGGTGAAGAGGGCGGGTGGGCGGGTAGGTCGAGGGGGTGTAAGGCTTTTGCGAGGCTTCTCTGCTGACGTCGCTCAGAGCCCGGAGCTTCAGTCAGCTGGCTTTGCTTGCCAGACGGATGAGGTGAAGGAGAGGGAAGATGTTGCTCGAGGTCTCCGCCGTTCTCACCTCCTGCTGCGGTTGCATGACTCTTGTCGAGTTCTTGGCCAGGTTTTCAAACTTTTTTGCCCATTCTGTCCATGGAAGGGGAGAAAAAGCCTTTGCTAGGGAAGATCCAGGATGTATGGATCTGCTGACCTTCTCCACTTTCCTGTTCATCTCGCTGGAAGGCTTTGTATTTGGCACTAGATGCCTAACTAGGCCCAGGGTCATACCTCTAGGGTAGCCTTTCCTTTCTCTCCTTCCAATAAGATGAAAAGCAGCAATACCTTGAAGAAAATATTGGAAACTTGTGATCGTATTCTTTGTGGTCAGCGTGATCAACAACAAGGCTCTCAGCTACAATGTCCCCGTTCCTCTGCACATCATCTTCCGCTCGGTTTTCTTCTCCCCGATTCATGCCAAGCGTGAGGCAAAGCGAGGAAGATGGCAGGGTACGCTGCTAGCAAGCATGACACTGGGGAGGCTGATCCTGAAGAAGCAGTACTCGCGGCAGAAGTACGTGGCAGTGGCCATGGTCACCCTCGGCATCCTCCTCTGCACCATGGCCTCCTCTAAACAGCTCAAGGTAGGCGCTTCTTTCCTCCTGACCTTTTGAGTGAGGAGATGAGTGAGGCATGAGGGCAGTCAGAGACTAGGAGCGCCTTGGCTAATGGAGTTTGTGGATCGTAGGAGGCCTATAGGCAGTTTCGAAGGATGGCCACAGCCCTGCTAGTACGTACGCCTTTTGCATTCCTATGCCCAGAGTCTGCTGTAGCATTTTTGCGTCACAGTTCCTGTGTCCTGGCCACTACTACTAACCCCCTGTTGCCCTGGCCTGAGCAGTGCAGCTGAGTCCTTCGGAGGGCTCCTCTTTCCCAGCCTTCCCCTCTCCTCTAAGACCTTGTAGGCGGAGGAGCGGACGAAGGCGGGAGGCGACTGGAGACGGACTAGCTTCTCCGCCTGGGAAAAGGTGCTGGGTGAGGTGCTGGGCGGCGAGATCTTCATCGGTGTCTCACTCCTCTTCGCCGCACTCATCCTGGCAGCCTACCTGGGCATCTGTCAGGTTTCTTTGCCATCTTATTCTTTGAAAAGCAGGGAAAGAAATGGGAGACGTTTTGAGGAGCAGCTGTACGCCAGCTACGGGAAGGTGTCGCGAGAGAGTCTCTTCTACGTCCACGCCCTCTCCCTGCCCTTCTTCGCCCTCCTCAGCCCGGCCATCTGGCAGCACGCCCACCACTTCACCGCCTCGCCCCCACTCCGCATACCCTACACCCCCTGGAGCGCGCCCAAGCTCTGGCTCATCCTCCTCGCCAACGACATTGCCCAGTGCTGAGAAGAGAAAATGGGAGATGGAAATGAAAGAGGGGGCTGGGATTGAGGTATGTGTGCATTCGGAGCGTGTACATGCTGACGGCGGAGCACTCGGCGCTGACGGTGACGCTGGTGGTGACGCTGCGGAAGTTCCTCTCCCTCCTCTTCTCCATCTTCTACTTCGGCTCACCCTTCACGCCGCTTCACTGGACCGGCACTCTGCTTGTGTTTGCCGGCACCGCTGTCTTCTCCGACTTCCCTGCCCTGAGGCGCACTGCCAAACAGAAAACTCAATAGTTCTGCACGGTTGTCAGTTTTTTATTGCTTTGTGGTTGCCGTCTGCATTTGTTCCTGTAGCAGGGATTCGGTTGCTGAATGGGTAATTAATTCACTATAATGTTTTCAGTGAAAATAACAATAGGAACTGATTGCATCAAGTTCTTCTGTATGAACGATTTAGATCTTCAAAACATCTTTAGTATTATTCATTTGAGTCCATGGTCGAAAGAAGTTTATCAAGAGAGTCAGTCTGAGGGTTACCAGTTTGGCATTTATTAGCTATTTCTGAGCTTTTGTTAACTTTCTCAACACGCATTTGACAAATATTTCATTTCGCTTTGGATGGAAAACACTAAATGCCAATCGAAAAAAGACATCAATCACGCGTAAAATGACTAGTGCATTTCTTGAGCTGCCGCAAGACGTTCCACACCACCGTATAGTCTATGAATCATCACGAAACCAGCTATGGCAATAGTCACATAAACTTTAGCCATGGAGAA
Organism: Ptycholaimellus sp. GST1_10; assembly: GCA_030248095.1. Taxonomy (NCBI): domain Eukaryota; kingdom Metazoa; phylum Nematoda; class Chromadorea; order Chromadorida; family Chromadoridae; genus Ptycholaimellus; species Ptycholaimellus sp. GST1_10. The sequence continues at coordinate 3,286 of JASANA010000337.1, forward strand.
TGCGTAAATGAGGTAGAGCCAGACGAGGATCATGAGGCTCCAGAAGCTGAATGAGGCGTAGACGAGCTCCGTGGATATGGAGCAGTGGTGCAGGGCGTCATTGTGATCGGGAGGCAGCAGGGAAGGCATCGTATCCGCGGCTGCGGACTGGACATAGAAGCGCCGTAGCCTGTCCTCCTTGGCCTGCCAGGTGTCCTGGAGCCATTGCTGGAGCGCCTCATCCTCCTGGGGGATGTCCTCAGCAGCGTAGCGACGGAGGTGGAAATGGATTGATGCTGGGCAGTCCCCGGCCATCAGCTGGGTCTCCGTCTGGACGAGGTTGTCGGGGAAGGCGATGGTGACGTCGTAGAGGTGCTCCAGGTAGCGGAGCCGGCGGAGGGTGGCGAGGATGTGGCGGAGGCCGGTGATGCGCGGTTGGAGGAGGTGCTGGAGCTGGGGGAGATTGTGCTGGCGGGCGTAGGCGAGGGAGCGTTGGAGGTTGGCAGGGCTGAGGTCGGTGCCCTCGGGGAAGAGGAGGAGCTGGTAGGGGAGGCCGCTGGCGGCGTAGTACTGGAGGGCGGAGTCCAGGAGGAGCTTGTCCGACTCCCAGTTCCGCTCCAGAAAGATGTACGAAGCGCACTCCATGGCCCAGCCTGGGAATGCAGGGTAAATGCAAGGTAGCTGTATAGAGGAATGAGGGTGCACCGGTGCCTGGAATACGCTTGAGGCCTTTCTTGAGGGATATTTTGAGGGACGGGAGGAGGGTGGGCTGGATGGTGAAGAGGGCGGAGAAGAAGAAGAGCCAGTCCAGCCGTGTGCGGTGGTTCATGAGGATCAGAGCCGGTCGCTTACCATCCATCGCATCTCCGCTCACGTGGAATTTACAGCCATGCAGGACTTCCAGCAATGCCTCAAACACTTCTAGAGTATAATTGGAAGATCGTAAAAAAGGTATAGCGCTGCAAACATACTTTTGTTTTGCATTAATTTTGTCCTTTTTATTCCAATTCAAAGCTAATTGAAAACATAAAAAAAACAGAGATCTACGAACGCGTAAGGCCTTTGCGATTCCCATTGAGTGATTAAAGGGACTAAAGCTGAACCACGGGATAGGAGAGCCAGAGGCCGACAAAGAAGTCGCAGTGCTTTCGCCAAAGCTTGGGCGCTAGAAACAGCAGCGGAAGGGCGGGAAAGAGGCAGAAGATGGCGCCGAGGAAGGAGGACAGGAACAAGGCAGCACCCAGCGTTGCCCCCTTCAATCGCTTCACCGTCCCCATCCTTCTATCCAGCCGCTCCCTTTGTTTCAATCAATCGCAAGCCTCCAAAAGATTGCTTCCTCCGCTTGCTTGAATGCTGTCACTACCAGCAACTGCGCAATTTGAAGCTGCCGCTGTTCACCTTTGAACCCGTTAAATTCAGAATTCAGTTGGTAAGAAGGGAGAAATGCTGCAAAATGTGTCCGTGTTTCAGACAGCCTGCAAGGCAGTTTTCCCGCGTCAAACTGTACAGCAGGTTCGCTAAATGCAATTTTCGGCATTTCACTTCAAATTGACACTTACAGAGCCTGAAACTGCTCAATGACGGCTCCATCAGCATTTGCAAGGATTCAGCCCGAATTGGCGCCAGCAAATCGATCACTTTACTCGCCATCGGTGTGTCCATTCATTGCTAGCGTCCTGCGGAAAGGACAAATCGAAATCAGGCAAAGCCAGTCTAAGCATGGCCAATGGTGCCGTGGATGCTCTGGGGAGTCGCATTCGACAAGGCCTCGTTAGCACCCCTGTCGGCAGCTGTCCAAAGTCTCTTCTCTTTCTTTCTCTTATCCTCAAAACCCCGAGTCCTCCCAGGGGCCTGGAGCTGCCTGGCGGCATCCGCATCCGCGAAGGAGCGGCCGGCAACCTGCCCGACGCCGCTGCCGCCGCCACCGCAGCAGAGGCAGAGGCCATGCTGGCACCGTTGGGACTCGACGACGCTCTGCTGGTGCTCATTTCTGGTGAGTCTCTCAGCTCCTCTTTTATAACTTTGTCCTAATACGTCTGGAATGAGAAGGAGAAGAAGGAGCTTTGAAGGCGGAGGCTCCGCTCTGCTGCCAGCGCCGGTGGCGGGGCTGAGTCTGGAGCGGAAGCGAGCGGTGGTGAAGGCGTTGGCGGGGGCGGGGGCGGACATTCGTCAGCTGAACACCCTTCGCTCCCATCTCTCGCGTCTCAAGGGCGGTCGACTGGCCCAGCTCGCCTACCCGGCACAGGTCTGGCTAGTTGAAGTGTGGAGAGTGAAAAGGGAGGAGTTGGAATATAGGTGGTGTCTTTGATTTTCTCGGATGTGGTGGGCGCGGAAGCAGGGCAGAGTCTGGAGTTTGTGGCCAGTGGGCCGACTATACTGCCTTCCACGTCTCCGCAGGATGCTCTGCAGCTGCTTCGGCAATTCAAACTTCTGCCCGAGTTCCAGGATATTGCTGATATTTTAGGTTGCCATAGCCTTTCCATGCGAGGACACTGCTCTGTGAATATATAGATTTGATGCATAAAATGAATATCTCTGAATACATACGAGGGCTCAAAATCTAAGCAAAAGAAAACTATTATTTCTATTCTCACTTTCAATGATTTGAAGGAAGCATGGAAGCGGTCATGCAGAAACCAGACGCAGACGTGGCCAACATCTGCATCGGCAGCAACCGCCTGGCCTTGGACGCAGCCTCCAGCGCCTTCGCTACCGCCGGCATCCACCCCTTCATCCTCTCCAGCCAGCTCAGCGGAGAGGCAGCCCTGGTCGGAGGCCAACTCGCCCACCTCCTCACCTCCATCACCCAGCCAACCCTCCCAGAGGCTCAGCCCAGCCCTGCCCTCCTGCCTCCGCCCTTCACTCTGTCCGTGCTCAGAGAGCAGGCTCGTCAGGGTCCCATTGCACTGCTCTGGGGAGGTTTCACATTGCTGAGTTTGGAAGAGAGTGGACGGAGGTGATTGGAAGGAGAGACGACGGTGAGCGGAGTGGGAGCGGGGAGTGGGAAGGGCGGGCGGAACCAGGAGCTGGCGCTGGCGGCCTTGCAGGGACTGGTGGAGAGAGGGTGGAAGGGCGGGGAGGTGGAGGTGTCGGCGCTGGGGACGGACGGGCAGGACGGCCCCACGGACGCTGCCGGGGCCTCCTTCAGCCAGCATCACATTTGCGTACGCTTTCTTCAATTCCACAAAGGCGGTATCAAGAGATTAGAGTGTATATTCATATTTTGGCTCTGCCAAATTACATGGGTAAAATGTGTCGAAAATTTTGAAGATCTTTATGAACGAAATCACGTTTGACTAAACCAATTGTTTGACAGTGTGATGAAGTTTTCAACTTTTTTTATTTAGCAGAGCAGTAGATCAGTTCATGCTTGGTCTGGTTATTATCTGCGAAATTTAGTGTTTGCTTAGCTATTGCAAGAGAAATAATTATTGCAGAAAATGACAAATGATTCGTGGAAAAAAGAAGCCATTGATGCTTTAAAACGCCACGATTCATATCAATTCTGGTCTCAGTTTGACGCAGGTGCTTGTCATGTAAAATCAGGACTCACTGGGACCAATGTTATGGATTTACTTCTAGTACAGCTAAGATTGCTTGCGCACTGATAGTTTTAGTTTCATGACACAATAAATTTCATTGTGTGATAAAGATCCCTTTACCCTTCACAAGCATTTACCGACATAAGCCAATGCTGTCACAAAGCCAGTCAGAATATGCAGCTGGGTCAGTAAGGATACCCATGCGCCCAGCGTAAAACTCTTCTCTCCCTCTAAGAACAATATTTAAACAAGCCATTGATTTGCCCTGACCGAAATGTTACTCCACATCATCCTTGTCAAGCTTGAAAAGCTGAGCCAATTCGTCGCATGGATTCCCCCGCGAAACGACTCCAATCAGATAAACCTTGCCGTTCACTGATGGAGAAACCAGGCCTCCTCCACTGTCGCCCTGTCACAAAGGACTGCTTAAAAATGATAAATATGTGAAAAACCAAAGAGGGGTGCACTTGACAAGTGTCTGTGTCCGTCTCGTAGTTGCAAAACTCTGTCGGCCCTAGCTCCTGAGGTCGACGGAGAGCTGCGGCACAAACTTTGGCTCCAACAATATTCAGTGCTGCTACTTCCAGTCTGCTTGCAACCCATATTTGTTGCCCATTCCCATCCTTTCGATTGGCTGAAGCAAAGAAATAAGAGCACTCGTTTTAGATTGGCAGAAGTAACGGTCATAGCCGAAGCCGAAAGAGTTGAACAACGTGCGATTCCTATGGCGCAATCGGCGAGCGATGTGGAGTCGCTTTTCAATGCCCATTTTGGATATGCAAGCAGGCCCTGCCTTCAAACCATTGGCCCCATACATGGGGTCGTTTGAATGGGGGAAGGTGCAAATGCATAAGCATCTGTCAGGTTCAGGTCCTGGGACAGCTCGATTAAGCCCAAGTCGTGGTGAACATATCCACTTTTCTGCAAGGTCAGTTGTTCCTATTTGGAACATTATTTGCATTGGAAAATTAGTGTAAAATTTCAATGTCTCATGCAGTTTAAACGAAATTCAAAACATTCCTTGAAACTAAACAGACTTAGAAAACAATTAGAGCCTGCTATGATTTTCCTCTTTGTAGTTTCATCTGCCAACTTTCCTTAAAATCAATTTGGAACCAAAATTAATGCGTCATGCAGCTGTGACATGCCAAGTACTTAGAACTATATTCCGAATGGAGTCGGGTAGCAAACGCGGTAAGAAGGCGCAATGCTTTGATGCAGAATGTGGTGGGTTGCAGCTTTAGCAATATTCGGATGACCGAGAAATACAAACGCTGTGGCTGATAGCCGTTGCATTTCAAGTCCCCTTTCACTGCGCTTTGTCTTTTCCAGATCTTCTCTGCAAGCCCATTCCTGAGCGCTGTGATAAGCAATGTCCTAGAAAGACCCATAGAAGAGGCAGTGTGCAGCAGTCAGGACGTGTCGCGTGCTGATCAGCGTTCCAGTACAGCGAGACCCTCCAATACTCCCGCCCCTCCTGTAGGCGGCTAAAAGAAAAAAGTTGATTTATTTCAAAAAGAATGTGGCAATAAGAGCTTGACAATCGATGGCCACAGCCCAGGGCATCTCCCCGGCCGCAGCCTGGCGACAGACACCGCTGGGACTGCCCGGACAGACCATCTTGCGACGCTGCAGCAGACGACCATCTCGATAGCCGCAGTGGGCTTGCAGATCGCCTAACTCCTTTGCACTAAACTTGTCGCTCAGTTGGTCAGTCTTGCCAGTCGGCAAATGTTCACCTGAGCTTGCGGAAGCCAGGCCCTAGCTCGTTCTCAGCCGCATTTCCACCTTTCAGCATTCCGGCATTCGAACAAAGTAAAACAGAAGGAAGAATGAAGAATGCGACTAAGCTAGCATTTTTCATGACTGCATTTTGTGAAAATGGGAGACTGGACGAGAATTTGGAGCATGGGAGCTGCTTAACATGAAGGGCAATCGAAATGCAAACTTTCCAAGCAAAAGCGTCTTTTATTGCGCAATTTATTTTTGCTTTCAGTTGATCATGGAGATTAGTTTCTTATTTTCGCATGTATCCATGCAGATTGTCGATCAAGTAAGCATTTTTTTAAAAATTCTTACGCTTCAACCGGGCATTTGGGAGATAACTCACCAGTTGCTGAAATAGATGGAAAAAGAAGCAGGCAATTAGTGGCCAATGTTGGGATTGACGGCGCCGTAGCGGAAGACTCGCACAGCCGCCGTCTCGCGACAAGCAACGCCGAGGTAGCCTCTGGCTGCCGTAATGGCAAAAACGGCCTCGTCCACCACGCCGACATCGCTCACGCCCTCCCATCGCCGAGTGTCTATCACCCGAATCTTACCCGATATCGTGTCCTGCACTCTCCCTCTCTTCTCATGCCCTTCTTTAGGCAAGGAAGCGGAATATTGAAAATTAATGTTGAGTTTCATTAATTTGGAGTTGGAATTTCAAACTGGAATATGGGTTTAAATAAGGTGGTTTGGATGTTTTTTGAAGGGCAAAAATGTTGAAAATAAATTTTTTTGATGGAGGGCAAGTGAGAGAACCTGGCAGAAGAGGCGTCCCTCCTCGTCGACGGCGATGGCGCCGGGCTTCTCCACGGCGGCGATGGAGCGGCGGTCGGCGACGTCCGCCTTCCGCATGGCCAGCTTGTGGATGTACCCCATGCTCGTCTCCACCAACAGCACCTCCGCTATCGGACCCGTCTGCGCCAGCAGCGCCACGTCCGCGAAGCACGCCCCCGGCCGTCCCGTCACCTACAACCTTCTCTGCCTCCTTTTGCCCCAATTGGAAGCTGAGGAGGGAGACCAGGAACCACTCCCCGTCCATGAACTTGTACAGGGTGCTGCCCACTTGGTCGGCCAGACTGAGGTAGATGTCCCCGTTTCGCCCCAGAGCCAGCTTCTCCTTTGCCACATGGTCGAAGGAGGCCTCAAGGATGTCCAAGTTGTGTTGTGTCAATAGTCTAAAGCAGGTAGACCTGCTTGGGACCAGGCGAAGTCTTTAGAAGCTTCAGCTCCGGCGTGAACTCGGCGATGGCTCGTTCAAATTTCTCACCCTCCGGCTCCACGCGTTTGGCCAGCGACACCACCAGGACATCCCTTAGCACAGGCCTCTTATGAGTAAGGCAGAGGGGTGAAGGTGGAGCGGCAACTTCTTGGGGTCATAGGCGAGGCCCTGGGGCCACTTCCAGTCGGAGCTGGCGGCGGTTTGTCGAAGCTCGGTGTTGGGGGAGAACTTGAGGAGGCCCAAGTGATGGTCCGCCACCACCACGCACCCGTCCGGCAGCATCAGCGCCCCGTTCGGCTCCTTCAGCAGGCCTTGGCCCACATGGAAAGCATCGATGTTCCCCCGCAGGTACTGCAGCCTTCAACATCCCCTCTTTAGACCTCCACCCAATAGTTTCGACTCCAAAACCCCTTCATCAAAGCCTTCTGCTCCTCCAGCTCTTTTTGCAGGGCCTCCAACTCCTTCTCACTCGCGCTGAGCTTAGACTCTAGTTGAGCGGAAGCTTCTTCCACTTTCGCTTCCAACTCTGCCACTTTTGCATCCTTCTGAAATTGACCTTCTTGCTGGGGAAGAAAAAGAAATAGTAGTAAAATCACTGGCCTCATTGATGGTGTTCTGAAGGCCAGCAACTTTGTCAGTGGCTGCCTGGGCAGTCTGTCTTGCCTCTTCCGCCTTCTTCTCCTCCGCTTTCATTCTGCAAGACAACTATACTCACACTCTTTCTCAACGGCCACAGGCCCATAGGCCACCTCTGAGAAGCTCATTGCACTCTCCCACCTACCTGGCCTGTAGCTGTTGGTTGGTGCGAAGTGTCTGTCCGGCGCTGGCATGGAGGCTGGTGAGCATGGCGATGGTGGCCTCCGTCTCCTTGCGCAGGGCGTTGGCCTGGCTGGCCATGGCCTCCTCACTAGGCTCCATCTCCACCACCGTCCCCGCCTCCACCCAGTCTCCCATCACCTTCCTTCCCTCTCCCTCCCTCTCTCTACCTCCCTCAACCTCACAAAGCCTCTGCAAAGTCTACATGCCAGCTGCCTCCCTGAAAAATGCCTTGTCTGCCTAGGCACTGCCAATTGGCAAAAAAGAGCTCGCGTCTCAATAACAGCTGCGAAAAAGCCGACTAGCAGTTGTGTGTGGGAGGAAGCTGTGTGGCTGCAGGAGTCTGGGGGCCTGGCGTGAAGAGAGAGGCTAAATGGGGCTAGGGCTGGGAGGAGGAGGGAAGGAGGCGGAAGGGTGAAGTGGCTGCCTCCTTGGGGCTCAGGAGAGGCGTGGGTGCTGAAAAAGCACCTGGCCTGCTGGAGGAGATACTGAGAAGTCCTAGGCTTCAAGGACCGCGGCTACACTGCCCGCCTTCCACTGGCAAAGGCAGTGAGCCAAGACGCTAGAGTCCTCTAGTCCTCTCCGGCAGGGCCGGGAGGGCCTAGTGGCTGAGAGGGGGGACGGATGTGTGCGCATTAGCAGGTGGCTTTTTGTGCAGGGGGGTGGAGGGAGAGAAGGGGGTGTAGGGAGCGCGCTACTCCAAAGCCCTCCTCTTCCCGACCTCCTGGAAGAATGGGAGCTCCAGCGAACCGCGCTATTCTTCTCCACACTCTTCAAACCCCGCCTGGCCCTACCCGCTTCTACCCTCGCCTACTCCATTCCCTCCTCACTGCCGCCTTCCTTGCTGCGTCGTCTGCCGTCTTCTTCGACCTTTGTCCTCTCTCCTCGCATTCCGTCCCCCCACCCCCCTTTCACTTGGGGCAGAGACCATCAGCTGCCAGACACCCATCCCCTTCCTTCTTCCTGCCCCCACCCCGGCACCTTCCTCCACCCCTTCTTCCCACAACAACAGCCACAATCCGCACCCCCCCCCACCCGCTCTTTCCGCATAACTCTTACGTCATCTGGCCTGAAATAGCGGCCTGAGAATGTCCAGCAATTGGATTACGGGCACACACACGGCCGCTGCGTCATCCTGCAAACTGGAATAGAAGGCATTGTTTGCCTGAAGATGGGCTGAATGGGGGCGTTGGTGCTGGTGGGTGTGTGGGGGCATTAGTGGAGCAAGGAGTGGGGGGATAGAGTAGGATAGGATATGGAGTAGCGGTGAGGGGCGGTGTTTGGGGTGGGGGTATGTCGGCCTTGACCGGGAGGGAGTGACGCAAGGTGCTGGGAGCGAAGGAGAGAGCAAGGCTGGATATCGGTGATGGCGGCGGATAGGCGCTCGCTGCTGGGATGGAAAGAAGAGAGATGGCCTGACCAAGGCTGGGGAAAGGGGGTGGGTAGGGGAATGGGGAGAAGAGAGGGGTTGGGGGGCCAAGGAGAAAGAGACCAAAACGAAGGGTTGGCCCAATTCCGACCTTCTTCCGCGGTGGAGGGAGGGAGGGAACGTGGAGGCAGGTTAGGGGGCGTGCAGTGGGGTAATGACCTTAGAGGGGAGCCAGTGGGAGCCAGTGTAGGCTGGGCAGGGCCAAAAGGGGGCGGTGTTAACTGAGACCGTTTTCGGTAACTCCCCATCTCACATCCAGGTCACTCCTGGCTCCCTCCGCTCTCCGCCACCACCCAAACCACCGCCATTTTTCCATCCTCACCCCTTCCCCTCTTCTCCATCAACCGTTGCTTCATTGAGAAGAAGTGATTGGCTGCTTGTAGATCCATCCGAAGTAGATCCCGAGGCTGCTGCCTAGGAGGAGAGCCGGGAATCCACCTCTGGCCTCCGCGTCTGGACAATGATCCGCCAACTTCTCCTCCTTTCAGCCTCCATCCAGCTTTCTTCCGCAGGTTTCATTTCATTTATTATTCTCCATTTATTCGCTCAAACTTTTACGTCTACACACATTCTTTATCTTAAGATCTCTTCTTGAACAACTATAATTGTTGCCAGCGGAATATTCCTTAAACGTTTTACACCAGTAATTTTCTTTTTAAAAACACGAATAAATTGGGACAAAAATTGACAACAATAGATGAAATTCACTTTCCCTATTTATGTGAGCTGTTTTATTCGTCATCCAAGTAGACGAGCTTTATGAAGATGGATAAAAAATGGCGTAAAGGGGGCCGTAGATTGTTGGATGTTTAGTGGGTACTTGAGGGGAGGTGGAGAGGAGAGCAAGGTCAAAGTCGGGGGTTGAGTGGCTCCGTTCAGATTCGGTTATTCGGTCAAGGCCAGATGATCCTATCTCCCCTCGCTGCACTGCCTAGGGCTTGTGTTTGAAATATTGCCTTTTTGTTTTATCAAATACAATCATTTTTAGTTTAGGATGATATTGCTTTATTAAATTAAATTATGCTTGTATTTGTATACATGTTCCACAGACCTAAACTCCATGGCAATAAAGCGGTAGTGCTGAAAGGTTGTTCAGTGTTTGCCAGAATTAGTGCAAGGTGTTTGATTGGGCAGGATGGAGGGGCAGAATCTGGGTCATGTTGCGTAAAACTTGTGGAGGTTCTTTTGCCCTCCCCGAACCCTCCATTGGCCCTTTGTTGCCCCCACCTCTGTCTTCTGCGGGAGATTCGCCGCTCCCAATCTTTGTATTGTGACACTGACAATTTTGTACTTTACATCCAGTTCACTCAAATTATCGCCACCTCCTTTCAAAATTAACGGAGGCCCACAAATTGCTTTACGCCCTCCTCCCATCAATCTTTTGTTTCATCATCTATGTGCCCGGGGTTTAGAAGTTTTCAAAGCAAACATGTAAAAAGTCCAGCTCGACACGCAGCAGAGCACGACATAATGTGTCTGGATCACAATGTTTGCCTTCCTGTCGCCTTCGTTTGCCGAAGATTTATCCATTGCTCCTTTTTTCGAACCAGGCCAATATGCTTGACCAGTGGCCCTGGACAATTTTTAGAAAACAGCCTCCAGCCTCTGGAACTCATAGAAATTGAAAAAAGCTACACAAACAAAAGAAGAAGAGAGAACTGTTTTGAGTGTACTCGTGCGGGCCGAATGAGGTGTCGACGTTCATCCGCATCTCGCGGGCTCGGCTCACGGGAACTCCAGTAGTGATCTCCACAGCCGGCGAGGACATAACGTGCAGCCAGTTCTGCAAGAACAACGTGGAGCCCACCACCGGGGCCCAGCGGGCCTGCGCCGCCTTCAACTACGACGGCCGCGAGACCTGCTACTTCTTCGACAACGCCGCCACCCCAGCCGGCTCCGGTGTCCTCGCCCCAAACCCCTCCGCCAACAACTTCTACTACGAAAAGGTTCTCTACTGCCCATCCCCCCTCATCCCTCCTCCACCAACCCATTTGAGGTGTGCCTCCCGGACGTGACGCCGGAGCAGGCCTGTGCCTACCGCAGCTACACCTTCGAGCGGATTCGAAAGAGTCTGCTGGAGGGCTTCGTGAAGAAGACGCTGCAGGTGGGCTCGCGGGAGGAGTGTCTCTCAGCCTGTCTGTCGGAGGAGGAGTTCGTCTGCCGCTCCGTCAACTACAACTACAACACCTTCTTCTGCGAGCTGTCCACGGAGGACAGGCGGAGCAAGCCGCAGTACATGCGCCAGTCGCGGGAGGAGCCGGTGGACTACTTCGACTCCAACTGCCTGAGTCGGCAGAACCGCTGCGGGCAGATCGGCGGGAATCTGGTGTTCGTGAAGACGCACAACTTCGAGATCCACTACTACGACCACACCAGCTCCGTGGAGGCCAAGGAGTCCTACTGCCTGCAGAAGTGCCTGGACTCCGTCAACACGTTCTGCCGCAGCGTGGAGTTCAGCCCGACCTTCCGCAAGTGCATCATCTCCGACGAGGACACCTTCAGCCGCGCCGACAACCAGGGCGAGCCCCACTTCGAGGGCAAGGACTACTACGAGCCCGTCTGCGTCGCCGCCGACCTCACCTCCTCCACCTGCCGCCAGCAGGCCGCCTTCGAGCGCTTCATCGGGAGCCGGCTGGAGGGCAGCCCCATCGCCACCGCCCAGGGCGTCACCGTCGCCGACTGCATCTCCCTCTGCTTCCAGAACCTGGAGTGCAAGGCCCTCAACTACGACCGCACCCAGCTCACCTGCTTCATCTACGCGCACAACCGGGAGACGGCCGCCACCTCCTCCAACCCCTCCACGGACTACTACGAGTTCAACTGCGAGTCCCAGTTCGGCGGCATGGCCCTCTGCACCAACGAAGGCATCCGCTTCATCGTGAACACCAAGGAGCCCTACACCGGCGCCATCTACGCCGCCGAACGCTTCGCCTCCTGCTCCCAGGTCGTCCAGAACTCCCGCCAGATCCAGACGACCTTCCCCCCGCCCACCGTCACCGGCGGACTCCTTCATGTACAACAAAGACGACTGAACGAAGGGACCACAACTTCCAGGTCCTCTAGGTCAAAGATCATATTCATGTAAACGAGTATGGATTCCTTAACCCTAAAAAAATTATATACCAAAAATTATGCACTCATAAGCCAAAGCAATAATGGACTTGACCCGGACCCAAGCTTGGTGTGTATAATGCTGAGCACTGTATGCTACAATAAAACCAATTCTGAATACATGTGGTTTATAACTAACACCTGGGCTTGTTTAACAGAAAGCACGGACAATTGGGGGATCAAATCCAATTCATGCTGGGACGAAAGGCGGGACGAGTCGGCGGGACGAAGTCGCGGGACGAAAGTCGGGGACGAAAGTCGGGACGAAAGTCGGGACGAAAGTCGGGACGAAAGTCCTGGGACGAAAGTCGGAACCATTTTGAGCAAGAAAATCAACAGCGGGAATTAGCCTCTCGCCACTACGCCTCGCCTACTGTACGAGACCAAACTCAAAAAGCCCACGCTGGCCAGCCGCAGGGGGTGCAGGCGGGAGGGAGAAAAGGGCGCCGACCAGCCCACCCCCAACCCGCAAGGGGCGGGGACCCGCCGGGGCCGGGCCCGCGGGCAGGCAAAAGGGAAAGTAAGGTTGGGTGAAAAATGTTGGGCTTCCTACATTCCATAGTCTCGCACCTCCCGAGCAAAACGGAGCCAACCTACTGAAGCCGTAGGAAACAATACTATTCACTATAAGACTTCTTTAAGCAGGGTTCTAATTTTGAGGTTAAATTAGTCGCTTCCATATCCAATTTTTGCTGCATCAGCTGTATCAGTGGCAAAACAATTTCAAAAAAATGTTGACAACTGAATTTTGCCATTTTGATGACAGCAGTCTCCGAAATTCATTCATGAAGATTCAACATCAAACATTCGACCTAACATGTGGATGAAATTGCGTGACTGGCACAATCTTGGCTTTAAAGCGCGCCACTTCTTCCACTAATGGCCTCGTCTGAAGGGAACCGCCCAAGCAGCCTGAGGCACTAATGCATCGCTTCCTCAGGCGTACTGCAACACTCACGCTCGGCTTCCCCTCACCTTTACTCACATGGCCAGCTCATATCTTCCCACATCTTTTCCCTGCCACATCCAATAACACTCGAAGAACTCCTTTTACATATATACTAGCTGTTGCCCAGAATGATGACCTTCGTAGGCTTGTCATTAGCTGCCAAATGAGAATAATAAACGTGAAGAAATAATGAATGAGTGGAGCCTGGAGCACAGGTAAGGAGGTGCTATTCCAAATATAAAAGAGGAGCTCTTTGAACGGCTAAGAGCCACCCCGGCTGTCTTCTGTGGTCAGAAGCGAAGGTAGTGTCGTCAGCGACGACTGCATTTCCATTACTTGATTAGCTCCTTTGAGAGTAGAGTTTGAGCTCTTACGCGGCCAATAAACACCCAAACACCTATCCCTAAGGCTATCCCCATATCCACTGAGTCCCTAGTGAGCCTCCCTTCCATCCGATAAGGAGGCACAGCTGAGGTTATCAATGCCGCTCCAAAAACACTGCGGAAGAAAGGATTACTCACAACTTCAGTTCGTCAGCGGTTGAAAACATGCAACAGTCACGTAACAGGAAGAATGAGGAAAAGCAAAGTCCTTGTTGACTGAGAGCAGGAACATGGAAATGTGGCAAATTGAATTGGACAGGAGGCAGCTCTGATTTCAACAGGGCATCCGGAAGAGATGCGGAAGCAGTTTTGTAACCTCATGCTGTCAGAGACTGGGTCCTAAAGTAAGTCCAGTCTTGTGGTTTTCCCGAAGGAAGTTACGCTTATTTACGCCCAAAAGTGAGAGTGCCCTTTTTCGTCAAAACATTCACTAGAATATGTTGATGAAATTGAAGTGCTGACGCACCTGACGAGCAAGTGATCAAATAAGGTTGTTCGTCTTGTTAAGTATTGAGGTTCAAATATATTAAAATAGAGCCTATCATTTGCGAAAAGTGTCCAATTTTCAAGCGTCCTTCTGGAACGAGAGAAATAATTTTGTTTGAAAGTTTAAAAATAGCGTCATTATTTCGGCACCCGCATTTTTGATTTTTCAAAAGCAGCAACTGTAGTAAGATAAACCCAAAAGAAGTTTTAAAAGGAGGGAAAAATCATGTACAAGTAGAAGCCTTAAGGAAAAATATAGTATTTTAGCAAGTACTGACTGCACTTAAGAATTTATCGTTTCTTTTCACTTATAAGAGCTTTCTTTTATAAAGCCAAATTATGTTAGCAAAAATTTTCACTGCCTTTTACATCACTATCACAAGGCAGTTCAAAACTCTTTGTTGAGTCAAAACGCAAAGTCAGATTCATGGTAAGAATAAAATTTTTTCTCGTCATGATTGTTTGAATGACTTTAGAAACGTCATTTAGAAAATATTATGACGAATAAAACATTGGTCCTATTCAAAATTTAACAAAATTGACAATATTCGAATATTTATTTTTGTACAGTAACAAAGGATTTAAAATTGCGCCTGGTTTTAAAGAATAAAAAATTTGGCAACCGTGTTCTGAGACTTTTGGAGTTGTAGATATCTTTTTGACGCTCTAAAAACTTAACACGTGAAATTAAAAAGTTCGATTAGATCCCATCAAACTTTGGCCAAAGTAAGAAGGAGCAATAAAAAAGAAAAATTCAGCACAAATAGGAAGGGTAAATTTTATGAAATTTTATTCGAAAGACTACCTAATTTATGTGCCGAGAGGCTCCACCATCTTTGGAAATGAATCCATTGACAACTAATTGAGCAAAACAAGCAATTAAAGCAATCAAGAGCGCAAAAGAGTTCAAAAGTATGAGTAGCAGCTGTAGGTAGGGCATGGGGCTAGGGGCGGCTCTTGGAGCCTTGGTGAGAAGGCTGACGGGGCTGAGTTTGGCCAAAATAGGAGTCTGCTAAATTAGATATGGAGCCCCTAGAAAGCCCCCGCCCAGCAGAGGCGGAAATCCAGCACAAACCCGCCTATTGGCCTAGTTTCTCCCCACCTTCCTGACCCCTAAATACTTCCTCTTTTCGTCCTCTCCTTCCTCCTTCTCCTCTTCACCTTCTCATCATTCGGCTTCTCAGCCACCACCTGCTGCATTCGGCAATCGAATGCAGGACTGACACGCAAATCAGCAATTAAATGGCAACAAATGAAGTGCAGTAAAGGCAGTCGGAAAGGAGCGGCCCTGGGTCCGGGACCCATCGCTGTTGTGTGAGGCGGAACTGGGAAACGCTCCCCCACTACTACTTACACCCCTCGTCGCTCAGACACTGGACCACTCTTGACGCTGCACCTTTTCCACGACACTTCTCCCCCTTCCACATTCGCCATCGACTCGACACCCTACTTCCGAATGAGTCGCCTCCAATCAGCTCCGGTTCTTTCGGCCCCGCGGCCACCCTCCCTCTGGCCTGGCGGCGCTAAACTTTGAGTGCTTGAGCTGGGGGGTCGTTGATAGGTGACGTCAAGAGGCCGTGAGGAGAGTTGGTTGGGTGTTTGCGCTGATGGGGTGGTGCCAGGGGGTGATTGTCTGAACTATGCAGGCTATGCCAATCATTCCAATCATCTTTCTCCTCTTGGTCGAGTTGGTGAGATGTGAACTCAGCGCGGAGAGCAACTGCATCCTTGGCTGCCTCATTGACTGCTTCCATTCCAACTTGTACTCGTTTTGGAGACAATGTACAAGTTCGAATCAGCGTGAACTTTAATAAGGGTACCAGCTAAATCGTTTGTCAGGCTCCTGGATATTTATGCAAATGCCAGCCGTCTACTACAGCGTCTAATTGCGATATCAGTTCGTCTGCTGCCTTATACGGTTCAAACCTAAATAAGGAAAGAGCCAAGAATGAATGCCATTCAGTGCAGCGGAAGGAAGTTCGGAATGGGCGCAGTTGGACTCAGAATCCGTGCCTGGCGTTGGCATGGCTGTCAACCATGCGCATGCCCTCAAACTCTTCCCGGCCAACTTCAATCATTCCCTCGCTTTTCTGGTTGAGTTTCGGAGCAATGCGTCCAGTGACTGGAAATATGGGGTTTGGTCACGCTATTGAATTTCATTAAATATGACAAAAGAATTATTTTAAGGCCTGGTATCCCTTTGGCTCCTCGGACCTGGATCTCTACGATTTCAGCCTGCCCAAGGAGTGCGAGTGCAGACACTGTCAATTCAGAACTCCATTCCTTGCTCAGAAACCTGACTCAGGTAAGAGTAGTTAGAATTTAACTGCAAATAATATTTTT
>JASANA010000344.1:0-11390 GCA_030248095.1 Ptycholaimellus sp. GST1_10
TGCTGTAAGTATAATTTCATGATAAGAGTATCAAAATTAATTTCAATTGCCTTAGAGCCCAAGCTAGTTTCATGATAAGATGAATCAAAAAAATTTCATTACCTTGATGCCCAAGCTAACTTGATTACAAGCATTATAATAAGACCAGCTAAGAGTGAAAAACACTGAAGCGGAGATTCACAATTTCAGTAGTTTCATCCAATTTGAACAGCCAAAAGCCAATAAACAACCTATGTCAATACAATGCTTTAAGATGAAGTTGATGATGAGGGGCTTCTACCAGGCCGTGGTGTACAAGCAGCTCATCATCAACTTCGTCTTGGGGCATTTTAAGGGGTTTTTGGCCTCGATAACCACACCATATAGGTAAATTGGGGCGTAGATTATGAATCTTTTGTCCATTCCCTTACACATTGTCTTCATGGGCTTCTGCCATGCCGTGGTGTACAAGCCCCTCATCATCAACTTCATCTTAAAGCATTGTATTGGGCATTAGGCTGTTTATTGGCCTTTGGCTGTTCAAATTGGATGAAATTACTGAAATTGTGAATCTCCGCTTCAGTGTTTTTCACTCTTAGCTGGTCTCTTTATAATGCTTGTAATCAAGTTAGCTTGGGCATCAAGGTAATGAAATTTTTTTGATTCATCTTATCATGAAACTAGCTTGGGCTCTAAGGCAATGAAATTAATTTTGATACTCTTATCATGAAATTATACTTACAATATTTTGAACCTCTAAAGAGCTAAGAGAGCCCAGAAAAGTTTGACATTTGTAATATTGTAATTTTTTGGCAGGTTAAAGTGCACGTACATCATGAAAAACTTCAAATAATTTAAACAAATGCTGTTGGTAGCAAAAACAAAAAGCTGGGAAAACTAATAAAATTATTGTTTCAAAAAACTATATTTTTACTGCAACATATTTTCATTGTTTTTCTAAATGTTAACCAATGTTTATTTTTTCTTTTTATCTCTATCTAAACATACATCCTAAGGTGATCAAAATTTTCTGGGCTCTCTTAGCTCTTTAGAGGTTCAAAATATTGTAAGTATAATTTCATGATAAGAGTATCAAAATTAATTTCATTGCCTTAGAGCCCAAGCTAGTTTCATGATAAGATGAATCAAAAAAATTTCATTACCTTGATGCCCAAGCTAACTTGATTACAAGCATTATAAAGAGACCAGCTAAGAGTGAAAAACACTGAAGCGGAGATTCACAATTTCAGTAATGTAATTTTATGCTGTTGTTTAAAAATTTCACCGCTTGCGGAAATTGACCAGTTCGGCATCAAAAAATCACCAACTGAACAATTGACCTAAATATATCCTTAAACACACCCTAGGGAAATCCTTAACCTGAGTTTACGCCATCACAAAAAATGAGCAAAAAATGAAATCAACTCTGGTTGCGGGTCCTCCCTGAGCAATCAAGGCAGCCGCCAGGCCCATATCACAGCGTTCAAGGCCGCAAACCTGCTTCAGCCACCTTTCTTTACCTCCAACTACCGATCTCGACATGCAGAATATCGGGTTCAGCTTTGATCTGCATTGGGCTTTGACAAATGGATAGGAATAGGGAGGTGCAGGAAGCTTTCGGGGCTGACGGCGGTGATCACGGGCGCCAGCCGCGGCATCGGCAAGACCATCGCCCTCAAGCTGGCCAAGGACGGCGCCAACGTCGTCATCGCCGCCAAAACCGCCGCCCCCCATCCCAAACTCCCCGGCACCATCTACTCTGCTGCAGAGGAGGGTTCACTCTTTGTCTTCCAGACGCTTTGCTTTCACCTTTTCTGCTCAAACAGCCTGAGGAGTAGATGGCTCAGATGGCTCAAAGGATGAGAGATGGAAGGAGGTAGAGATTGCAGTGGTGGCTGCGGGTGGACAAGCACTGCCGTTCATAGTGGATGTGCGGGACGAAGAGTCCGTCTCCAAATGCGTCGAGGAATCCGTCAAAACGTCTGACTCTTCAGGATCTCTTTTTGACCGGCAGAGTGAGGGATGGGCTCTGCAGATTCGGCGGCATCGACATCCTCATCAACAACGCCTCGGCCATTTCGCTGACGGGGACTGTGGAGACGCCCATGAAACGCTACGACCTCATGAACCAGGTCAATGCACGCGGGACATATCTCATGTTCACCTTCTTTGCTTTGGCTAAAGTCCAGCTTGCTAAGTTCTTTCAGTTGCTTTACAGGTCTCAGAAGTGCATCCCGTACCTGAAGCAATCCAAGCACGCCCACATCCTCAACATCAGTCCCCCACTCAATATGTCTCCCAAGTGGTTCGGTCCCCATGTTGGTTAGAGTCCGTTGCTCTTTTTCTCCCTGTCATGGGTAAAAAAGGCGAGCAATTCACAAAATTCCTTAATTTATCTTTTTATAATTTTCAAAGTTGACTTAGTACTGATGTAAATAACTCACAAAACCGAAAAAAAATGAAAATTCTCTATTTGACAGCCTACACGATGGCCAAATACGGGATGAGCATGTGCGTGCTGGGCATGGCAGAGGAGCTGCACCCGCTCAATATCGGCGTGAATGCGCTCTGGCCCCGCACGGCCATCATCACCGCCGCCATGGAGATGCTGGGCGGGGGCGGGGAGATCGCGGACCAGTGCCGCAAGCCGGAGATCATGGCCGACGCTGCCTACGCCGTCCTCATTCGAGACCCGCGCAACTTCACCGGTCCAATTCTCATCCTCTAATGATTTGTAGGGCAGTAGGAGTCAATTTAGTGGGCAGTTTGTAGGGCAGAGGGATTTGTTGTTTGTAGGGTAGGGCAATTGTAGGACACTAGTAGTCATTCTGTAGTCAATTTGGCTGAGGCCTTATTTGGCATTCCAATCTCAGGCAACGGGCACAACAGAAACTGAGAAAGAGTTTGTCACTGATTAGGGAAGAAGAGTAGGAAAGAGGCTGGCTGTTGGCTAGGATTAGGAGCAGTGTTTGTTGAGTCGATAGAAGTGAAGGCCCCACATGGAACCCTCCAGGTCCAGCGTCATATTCTCCCACATAGCCTCCTTCACAACCTAGTCCCATATTAGCTTGCTCCTCCCCATGACAGTCCTGGCCCCAACTCCAACCTGAGTTCCGAATGCCGACCAAGCCATCAGGCGGTACTGCTCCATCTCCAGACGTTGGAGTTCAGACTCGGACACTAGTTCAAAGGCCGCTGTTTGAGAAGCTGCATAACGCCCACTCTTAAATATTCTTTGCCCAAAGTATGGTGAATCAAACGGTAGAGGGTCTTCCAAGGTCCACAAGTGCTGCTGCACTGGCGAACGTAGGCTAGGGCGGCATTCCGAGCGCACACCTTCCAGCCTGTTTTGTGGACATAAATGAAAGTGACAATGAGGGATGTTAAAAGAGGGTCACTAAAGGCGTAGGCTGCATAGAAAAGCAGAATAGCCGCAGAAGAAAGCCTGATAACTCTGCATCGTGGCAGAAAAAGCATGAGTAGACATTAAATTTTGCCCGCTGCAAGGTGCTTTATGCACTAGCTCTCTTGTCCCCATGAAACCAGTTTTGGCAATCAAAGCACCCAATAAGGGAATCCATGGCTGACTCCAGCTTAAGCCAGGCAATTGAGCATAAGTCCCCCCAAGCTTTCAAGCACCAACCAATCGATTTGCAGGCAAGTTCGTGATAGACGATGAAATTCTGCGAGAGCAGGGCATCACAGATTTCGATCAGTATGCCGTCAAGCCAGGTCTTCTATTCACTCCCTAGTGGCAAATGAAAGCAAGCACATGAGTGTAGGCCATCCTCTGCTGCCGGACTTCTTCCTGGAGGAGGCCGGAGACCCCGATGCAGTGGCCAGAACGATGGCGGAGCAGGGAGCACGCCCTGTTTTTCGAGATGGCAAGGCCCAGCCCACAGCTCCGCTAGGACGCACTGATGCAGATGTCAAGGTCTAATCCTCATTTTAGCGCAAATGGCGGTCTAGCATTTGCCAAATATGAAGAAAGGGATTTATTTTTCGAATTTCACATCGGGTACTTTAACTGAAGTAGGGAAAGGGAAGAATGGCAGTGAGTTTTTGCCAGGCTCGAGCGGCAGAGGCAGGCGGAAGCGATGTGGCGGGGGTGTTCGAGCAGGTGGCAGCACTGCTCAAGACCGACCCCGACATTGTGTCCAAGATGCAGGCCGTCTACAGCTTCCAAATCGGTTTTACGGCACTCCATTTGCTCTGCTCTTGCTCCAATGGATGCTTGAACTTGTTAGATGGAGAAGAATGGTTCATGGATCTAAAGAAGGGCGCAGTGGGCAGTGGCTCGGCACCCAGCCCTGCTGACGTCACATTCACCATGATAGCTCCCGTAGAAGCGCATTTTCTTTCGGCAATATGCAGCCAAATATGTCTTTGTTGCAGGTGTTTACGGACATGTTTGCGGGCAAAACGAATCCCACCACGGCCTTCATGAGTGGGCAGATGAAGATGAAAGGTTGAGAGAGATTTCTTGTGGAAAAAAAAACAGGAATAAACTTGTAGGCGACTTGGGCAAGGCCATGAAGCTTCAGAAACTCATGGGCCAGTCGAAAAGCAAACTGTGATCTAGTGTCATCACAAACAATTATTGCTCAATTCACGCGCCAGTACTTTTCAGTTTTATATGAACCAGGGTGAAAGTTTCTTATGCTTCAAATGCCGCTTTCTATAATATTGCTGCATTTAAAAAGAGGAATAGCTGTAGCAAACTTCTTTCCAATGATTTCTTCTTTTTACATTAACCGAATGCAACAAAGAATAGCTCACCCTGTAAATATGTTTGTGCGATTTTATATTTGCAGTAGAACACTCATTACAATTTTTTTAACAATTTTGAAAAGGCTTATCGACGTATCGATTTAGGCCATTGAAATAAAAGTTCAAGAACACAGGTTTTGGTCGTTTTTGGCCCATAGAGAAATTTGCCTTTTGGACCATTAAGTTTTCATGTATCACTATTGCAAAAAAACAGCCTGACCTTTGGGCGGATATCAAATATGAACAGCAAAAGGGCTCTAGGGTGCCTCACACTGGGAGCAAGTCTTCCAGCAAAGGCTGTTGATAATCTTTACTCTAGTGCACAGACTCGCGTATTTCGCGCAGTCCAAACGATTGCTGTCTTCGCATCGCTTCTCTGTAAGGTCACTAAATATTTCATTGCAATTAATTAAGTTTTAATACATTTTAAATAATTTTTCCTACAAAATTTCCCTTTTTTTTCAATGTTTTTTCAACATTTCCTTATTTTTCAACCGAGTGAAGTGTACCATTGCAATAGCCGCATTTTTTACGACAAAGGCGGAAATTGAGGGCAGGATCGGCACAGCAATCAGTGTCCGTCATCTTCTGGCAGGAAACTGAGTTGTCCTTGCACCTGTCAAACCGGCAATCTCTTTACTTTCCTGCCACTCTTTTGAAAAAAATCCTCCAACGCGGCTTGCAGCTCGGGTGAGAGCGTTGTGCTAGCTGTGGTTGTTGGCGTTGAACTAGCTGTGGTTGTTGGCGTTGAGCTTGCTGTGGTTGTTGGTGTTGAACTAGCTGTGGTTGTTGGCGTTGAACTAGCTGTGGTTGTTGGCGTTGAACTAGCTGTGGTTGTTGGCGTTGAGCTTGCTGTGGTTGTTGGTGTTGAACTAGCTGTGGTTGTTGGCGTTAAACTAGCTGTTGTTGTTGGCGTTGAGCTAGTTAAGGCTGTCTCAGTGGCCTTAGACGTCGTAAAGCTTGGCTTTAGGCTTGAAGTGGGGGCGTCTGTTGAGGCTGAGCTGGAAGATTGCGCACTAGTAGATTCCGTTGACGCTAAAAAAAGATTGACTAAAATATTAATTTGATTTTAGAATTTCTATATACCAGCCAATAGGCACATAAAAATAGCAGGAATTTTCATCGTTCTTCTTCGAAGCAGAAGAGTGGAATGCGTTATGGACTGCCGATGCACAGAAAACCTCCTCTGCACCTAATTACCACACTAAACCAAAACGTTTGTTTATCCAGGTCGATTATAATTCCCGATATCCGTTCACCAATAAAAACAAGATATTATCGACTACCGCCAATAGGTGCTCGGCTAACAGAAAAACTAAAATCATTCACTGGCTACTTTTTACATTTATTATTCATTAAATCTACTCAAATGTCACCTTAAATTGTCAGTGGCTTTAAATGGAATATGCACAAGCATAATTGTCAGCATTTATTTTATAAATTTTGAAAAGTGAAAATTATCGTTTTTCAACCATTAATTTTTCATACTTTCAAATTTTAAAAATTCAATCGATAATAAGCAATCTTAAATATTTGAGAAATTCTGATTTTTTGGTCTAATTTGGTACCTTTTCCCAATTGTTTTTTAAAAATTGCCAAATTATGGATTTTGCCAATTTTACAATTTGGCGTTTTTGAATCATTTGGCTTGACCTGATCAAGTTACTCTCAGTTGGGCTTCCCATTGTACTCCAGAGGATTTCCTGCGATTGATTTAGTGCAAGGCCGTTTGTTGCAGGGATGGCAGTGCACATCCGTCACGCGGCCCTTCCAAGGATAGCCAACAGATGACCGACAAACGAGTTCCTCCTCCACCGACCAACTACCTACCAATACTTCCTCCACACCGCCTTTCCTCTCTGCTCCTCCAGTAGCCATGAAAAGCCTCCTTTGGGCCTGCTTTCCTCTGCTCCTCTCTTTCGGTGAAACTATTTATTTCCAGCTGAAGATAGGATCAATTGGGAATATTGCAGGCCAAGGACAGGTTCGCCAGCCACGAGTGAGGATCCTGAGCCGAGTGGAGGGCGGAGAACAGCCACCGGAAGAGGCCCAACTTTTCCAGAACCCTCCTGCTCCGCCCATGCCTCTCATCAAGGCATATTCTCAAATTACTTCACCTACCTGCGAGCCTTTGAAATGCAGCGATTGCTTTCATGTCGAGAGGGGAAAGAAATAATCAATCAATATTTCTATGGCTTCTATTGTAGCGAATGAAGACTTCTCAACTCGCTATCACACCATTCACTGCATTTGAAAGGATTGAAAAACCCTCGCAGCCTGTAGCCAATTCGAATCTAAATCAGTGCCACTTCTAGGACAAGGATGCCGAGGCTGAATCCGCCTACAGCTACGATTACTACTACGACCAGTTGTTTGGGCTGGCCGCTCAGCGAAACGCATCCTCCACCACTCCCATCCCTGCCACAACCTCCAGCAGCCCTCCAGTGCCGCCCGCCCTCTCCCTGCCGCCAAGCCCAGCCAATCCCTGCACCCAGCCGCCCTTCCAGCCGCTGCCCAGCATCTGTCGCGCCGTCATCCCCGCCTACAGCTTCAACAATGCCACGTTCCTAAAGGCCTGCCATCCTCACTGTGAACAGCTGGAGGTTGAAACAGAGGCCAGTGCGAGCAGTGGATGTACGGCGGCTGCGGGGGGAACGCCAATCGCTTTGAAAGCCTTGCCCTCTGCAATGCCAGCTGTCTTCAGGGTCTCCCTCGTATGTCTTCTTTTCTCAGCCTCGCATTTGCCAACTCTGCAGGATTGGATTTCAGAGCAGCCCAGGCTGACGACAGGCCCACAGATGCCCAGCTACTATTGGCCGCCCGGTGTAGCTCACTACCAGTCGCCCTACCAGCGCTATCGCTTTCTCCCCTTCAATGGTCCTCGTTCCTCTTGGGGGCTGCAGACTGCCGTATGCAGGAGGTGTCTGCAGAGCGCCTGGGCCAGGCAGAGGCCGGAGGGACGGCAGCCTTGCTTGCCGCTCTGGGCGCAGAAAGGCAGGCGTCTGCTCGCTTCTGGACTCCACAAGGTTGCTTTCTAGGATTTTGGGGTTCATGGATATAGAAAGGCTTCAATATTGGCATAGGCTGGAAGCGACGAGTCTGTCAAGGCTCCTCCTGCTACTTTGTTCGAGATGGACGACGTTGATACTGGGGAGTGTTTGGGGTTTTGCTCAAGACTCAAAGATGAGCAATACCAATAATAATATACCCTAATCCCATGAAATTAGGGCTATTTTAGCAAACCTTGTGTATGGTCTGTTGTAACAAAACTTTGATCTGTCCCACAAGAAAGCTGATGAATTGCAAGAAAACACGAACAAATGCCTGAGAAAATAGCCACGAAGCACCAAGGGAAAATCAGCAATGGAAATATCGACGATGACAATGCTGACGGATGAAAATATTTATGTTTTCTATATTTGACTTCATAAGGTTGCTCAAAATTTATGTTTAGCCAATTATTGTTGTTCTCAAAAAACACCCTTGTGTGTATCGTTGTCAGGTAAATCGGCCAATCTCACTTTGATTTTACCACGTTTTTTGTGATTAAGCAGTCAAACCCCTTATATTGGTGACACTGTTCGGATCGTCACGTGCGAAATGGCAGTCGGAAATTCAGCCTTAATTCAGCCTTTTGGAAATTCAGCCTGAATTTTTCAACTTTTTTGAACATTTTAGAACATTTCAGCATATTTTACAAAGTAAAGCCGCCAAAAATATGTGCAGGTAAAACAAACTCTCGTCAACGAATAAATTCTCTAGAAATGGACCATACTTTGGAAGCAACCGTGTTCCCTAAGTGAAGAGTTTTTACAGGTATTTTTTGCCAGATTTCATGATGTATGACTGATTCTGCTTCCATGAGCTCTCTAAAGACCGCCAGTTTTTACTCTCAAAACCGCAGGCCACGGGCCAATGCTGACATACCAGGGATGGACGCGCATTCAAATGCCCCTCTTTTTTACCAGCCCCAAGCCAGGCCCCGCTGCCCTGTACACCCCCTAGGCCCAACACCACTGCGCAGATCATTCCCTGCACTTCTCATACACTCCAATCTGGCCTAGAGCGCATACGAAGAGCAATGGAAGACATGTCCTGCTTCTTCTGCCCAGTCGACGGCATTGGGGTTCTGAAGGGGGACATCCGGAAGCATCTCGCCAACCACCACCAAGGCCAGAAATCCCTCGCCGGACTCCAGCCTCAGGTCCTTTCATTTCAGCTTCTAATTGCGCTTGAAATGGGAAGACTTCACTGCAGCTTGCTGAGCAGAAGAATCAACTGCTGGAGACCGGGCAAAAGCTCGTAACGGCCACATTTCTGTCAGCAAGCGAGCCTCAACAGCACGACAAGCTCAACCAGATTCTTGTTAGTCTATACTTGCAATTTACTGCAAAACGCAAAAAAAATGTGACGTAGAGAATAAGGTAGTTTGACTTTTAACTGCTTCTAAGAAGCACGAATAGCTGGTCTTTTCTAGGCACAGATTACGTAGATGGCGTGGTTTAGGTAGATGGAAGATGGTTACAAAGTCTGTGGATAGGAAAAGGGATTCATCATGTTTCCCAGCTAGCGTAATCTCAAGTAGTGCAGTCTTTCGTTCTGGCAGCCACCGTCGCTAGACAACTGGGCTGCAAAAGCGTCTCAGTGCAAAAGCAAACTGGAAGAATTGAAGGCCGCTTGGTTCACAGCAGCGCAGCAGAAATTCAAACCTAGGAAATGCACGGTTCATTTCCTTTCCACTCCTCCATTCGCTGCGAAGCAGATACGGATCCGGTTGCAGGAAAAGGGCAAGAAGGCTCCGAACCCGGCAGCAGCAAAGGGCGAGGATGTGGAGCGGGAGCGAGAAGTGGGCGAGGGTGAGCAGAATGCGTCCGGCCTGGCCTCCCCCTCCAGCAAGCTCCGTCGCCAGCACCAAGCCTGCCCTTCCTGCCCCAAAAGCTTCGCGACCAAATACAAGCTCAAGAGGCACCAGCTCGCCATACACCAGAAGCTCCGCCCGCATGCCTGCAACCTCTGCTCCAAGACTTTCTCGCAAAAAGCCACCCTGAACCAGCACCAGCGCACTGTTCACGAGCAACAGCGTGCCTACACCTGCCCAGTCTGCGAACAGAAGTTCTCCCAGCGCGGGCACATGGAGCAACACCAGCGCGCCGTCCACCTGGGCTTTCGCCCCCACCTCTGCAACCTCTGCACCAAGTCCTTCTCCTACAGCAGCGGCCTAAAAACGCACAAACGCACTGTTCACGAGCAACAGCGTGGCCACACTTGCCCCGTCTGTGAGCAGAAGTTCTCCCAGCGTGGACACATGGAGCAGCACCAGCGCGCCGTCCACCTAGACCTGCGCCCACACCTCTGCAACCTCTGCTCCAAGTCCTTTGCCTACCGCAGCGTTCTAAAAACGCACAAATGCCCTGTCCACAAGCAGCAGGGTGACGCCAACCACTGAGTATTTTCTTCATTTCATTGTTTTCACTATTCTTCGTTTCTGACCCAATACTTACATTTGCATCGTACCGCTTTTCATGGCATAAATCTTAATCATTGTTTTTATACTTTAGTGCGCAGTTGCTCCGAGATTGTGACATGTTTTCAATTCAATGTGCAGTACGCAGATCTGTCACTTCTTATGTGCAGCAGTTTCTCATTGTTACACTTATGCTTGTGTAGTTTCTTTAAATGTTTTTGAGCATTCAGACATTTTTTTAGCATTCAGTATTAATAGATTAATGAGGATTGTCGATTAGAATTGAGAATTAATAGTCGTTTATGATAAAAAATGACAGACATTTTGGGCCCGTTTTTGCCCTCGCTACAGAAAAATATTGCAAAATATTGTGCACAAAAATTTCCGGACAAACAGGCATAGAATTGCGTCTATTTTACAAAAAAGGCAATGAACAACAAACTCCTGTCCTCTCCTCTCAAACAAGCTCTTTCATTGCAATCTAATCTGAAGAATCCTTACTTCTTTGTAACTGAACTTCGGCAAGAGTAGCCAACAAGCCCTGCGAAGCACAAAAACTAATCAACCAAAAACCAGCTAATCTCAATGCTAGGCTGCACAAGTCTCTCCTCCAGGTAGGCTGTCCACAGCTGGGGCAGTCTCTCCGTGGCCTGAGGGCCCCTCAGCTGTTGCCCGAGGTGGATGAAGGCGCTGTTGGGGCCCGCCTCCTCCAGACTCCAGGCGAAGACGTCTGGTCGGCGACGTCGTTGGAAGCCTAGCTGCTGAGCAGCGATGCCGGGTATGAGGGCGTCGTCGTTGACGAAGGCCGCTAGCCAGGATTCGGGGAAGTGGCAGCGACTGGCCAGCTGGACTGGGAGCTCGGAGGGGAGGATGTAGGCCAGACCTGGCAAGGGAAGCAACCTTGTTAATCATAGTTGGCCATAGTTTCTTTCTCATTGCTCATCCAACTGAGCTGGTGATGTCCACTTGGCTGGATGAGCAATGGGAAAGCATAGGTGGATATGAAGAAGTCCTAGAAAAAATGGCTGCCATTTGGCAAGCTGGTGATGGGACAATGTAAATCAGGCCGGTTTAGATGGGATGGGTGCTTATCGTCAACCGTGTTAGTACTTTAGTTCTGCCTCGTTGTTCAGGCTCATATTCAGAGTTCCAGAGAATCTGAGGTGAACCGAAGCAA